>CAUYTI010035021.1:0-25450 GCA_963575145.1 Galago senegalensis | reverse complement strand
CTGGAAAATGTCCTCCTTAGCAAAGTGTCTCAAGAATGGAAGAAAAAGTATCCAATGTACTCAACACTATTATGAAACTAATAGTTAGCTATCTTAGGAAAGCTACAATCCAAATGGAGCCCTAGACTACAGGGAAAGGGGAGGGGGGAGGATGGGTGAAGAGAATGATATTGTGGGGATCACGTCTATAATTTATTCTATTTGGGTACAGGTGAATTTGTCTAAAGGTTGAATATAAATGTCTTAGCATAACAATTAGCATAACAATTAGCATAACAATACATGATGGCTATGTTAGCCACCTGGATGAGAGTTTTCCAAACTGCATATAGAAGTAACACACTGTATCCTATGAGACAATTAATGTACACAATTATGATCTAATAAAAATACAAATAAAGAAAAAGAAAAATCCAAAATTCTGCCACAGCTTAAAAAAAATAAAAATAAAAATAAAAAGTTAAAAAACAGAGCTGGGCGCCTGTATCTCAATGGTTAGAGCACTGGCCTTGTGCACTGGAACTGACAAGTTCAAAACCAGCCTGGGCCTGCTAATCAGAAAAGAAAAAAAGTTAAAAAACAACAGATCAACAGATGATGGCATGGATGCATAGAGAAGGGAGCATCTATACAATGTTAGTGGAATTCCAAATAAGTACAACCCGTATGGAAAACAATATGGAGATTCCTCAGAGAACTAAAATGTACACCTACCATTCAAGCCAGCAATCCCACTACTGGGTACCTCCCTAAAGTAAAAAAGTCACTTTATAATTGCAAAGATCGGTAGCTAGCCTAAATATCCATCAATTTATGAGTGAATAAAAAAATATGGTGTATACAATATCAGGCATACCATGGAGTAGAACTCAGCCATTCCAAGGAATGAAATAATGTCATTTACAGCAACTTGGGCTGAAACTCGAGACCATTATCCTAAGTGAAGTATCTCAGATGGAAACCAGACACCACATGTTCTCACTTGTAAATGGGAGCTGAAGGAGGAGTACTCATGGGCACAAACAGATCTAAGGGTTATTAGTGGCCAAGAAGAAAGTAGGTTGGGTCGAGAGGAGGGATAAAAACTTACCTGTTGGGTACAAGGAACACTGCTCTGGTGATAAGCACACCAAAACCCCTGAGTTGGCATCGCATAAGGTTTCCACGTAACAAAAACATTTGTAACCCCCTAATACTTTTTTATAATGTGTTGGTTAGGCAGAGCTGGGAAGGGGAGGGGAAGTTCCCTCAATAGTTTGAAATAAAATAAAAACCCCAAACCCTCATGAAGCCACGTCGCTTAGCTTGCACCTTTCTTTCTGCATCTTCATCTCCTCACTCAACCTTCACAGAATTGAGGAGATTCAGGGTCTTGCTCTGAATGAGGCTTTTGCTTCAGAGAACATTGAGGCTGGTTTGATCATTCATCCTGACCAAAACGACTTTCTTCGTATCAGCCACGGTGCTGTTTCGCTTTCTTATCAATCACGTGTTCGCTGGAGTATCACTTTTAATTTTCCTCAAGAATTTTTCCTTTGCTTTCACAACTTGGCTAAATATTTGGCACAAGAGACAAAGCTTTCAGCCTGCCTCAGATTTCAATAGGCCTTCCTCTCTAAGCTGAACCATTTCTAGTTTATGAGTTAAAGTGAGAGAAGCACACACTTAATTTTCAAGCACTTAGAGGCCATTGTTGAGTTACCAACTGGCCTAATTCAGCACTGTTGTGTCTTAAACAGTCGAGAGGCCCAAAGAAAGGCAGAGACAGGCCATGGCCAGTCAGTGAGGCCGTCAAAACACAGACATTTATCAGTAAAGTTCACCGCCTCATCTGGGCACAGTTATGGTATCCCAAACAATGACAATAGTAGCATCAAAGATTACCGATTGCAGATCACCCAAATATAATAATAACTAACAAGTTTGAAATATGGCAAAATTGCCAAAATGTGGCACCAAAACCCTAAATGAGCACACAACGTTGGAAACACGACACTGAGACCTGCTGGAGGCCAGGCTGCCCCAAACCGTCATTGTCTGTGACACTCAAAAAAGTCAAGTAAAGTAAAACCAGGTAAACGTCTATGAGGAACTGATTCAAACATGTCAATGCCTTAAGATGAAATATTCCTATTGAAATATTCTAAATAGGAAAAAATATAAGTAAATCTGAACTCAAGTAATTCCATCTGCCATCTGCAAACATTGTGCCATTCCCAGCCCTCTCGAAGGGGCCTTGCACCTCTTTATTTCTTTCAACCTCAACAAAAGGAAAAGAAATTTTTTTCATTGTGCTTCAATGTTTCCACCCTTTTGGAATGATGACATTCTGGATATTATATTTAAAATTTCCAACTGCACTTTGCATTCTTTAGAAGTGGAGTAGTAGCCAGAGAAACTGTTTTATAGCCAACATTACATCCAAACATAGGAAATAGCTGTTTTAAAAGCAGTTTATGTCATGACATTTATTGTTAAATAGGACACGTAGGTACCATGGAGAGGGCCTCAGTAAAATCACTACTAATGTTCTGTGAAAGCTGCACGGGACTTTTCCCAGTTGGAGATTTGAGATGTTATTTGGGAATTTAAAAGGCCCTTATCTAGAATTTTACTAGACTCCTATATGTATATATGACCAAGATTGGGATCATTTTAAAAAGTGGCTAATTAAGGATGTAGCGAAAGGTTCAATGTGCAGCCTTTGTAGCATGAGCACATATTGCGGCTGGCCTAGGATGATGGTCCACATTCACGTCAGTTAGTGTTCCTTTTCATCTCTAAAATTATCCTAGATAAATTCCATGTCATCCTAATTCCATATTGTGGATTACTCATTTGGAAGGATTTTTAAGGGGTGCAAAGTCAATTCTGCTATGTATTAATAAACAAATACCTGCAAAGCAGGCAGAGAGTTACACAATCTATTTATGCCAGCATATTAAAAAATGTAATGTATGTATCTAATTTGACACTGATCTTTGAGCTGCAAATTAAACATCATTTTGCAAGTGTGAAAAGCAATAATAAATAATCAACATTTTATCTCCTCTTCAAAAAACTCAGGTTTTTTTACATGTGTCACTTTATAAAAATAATACCTGGCCATCAATATTCCTGAAAGTGTTAGCATTGTTTTTCAAATGTGAAAGAAGTAGGAAAAAAAGAAAGCATAATTTTTCTCTCCCAGTTCTTTTTTTTTTTGGTAGGGACCATATCAGCTTTTGCAAATGAAAAACATAGGGGGCAAATTCATATTTTCTCTAATTCATTTCAAAACAAACATTAGTTATGATTCAAAATGTAAGAGTGTTAAACATTTAGAAAATTTTCAAAGTAATTTTGTCATCAAGAAATATAACTATATGCCTTACATTTAATCAAAAGTTGTATTTTACTTAAAGTGTATTCTTTATTCATATTTATAAGCAGACACAGGGACATTTTCTCAACTATTCCAACTTGTTATAATGAATGTTTAAAGTTCCTTTGTTTGAGGAGCTTTGCTGCTGTTATTTATCTCCAAGAGACATCCCTTTGGGTGGTTCCTGACAACCCATAGCTGCCTAGCGGCAAACTGTGCTTTTTAAACTTCTCGCCCTGCTGTGTGTCTCTGTAAGTATACGCAACATTTATACCTCTTCTTCCCAACTGTTTTTATTGTATTTTTTAATGAATGTTTCATTCATATCTAACAGATAATTCTGATGCCAGTAATAGAACCATGCATCTGTAGATATGGAAACCAAAAAGAGAAGTAATAAAAGCATTTATACTCTGATTCTGAGCTAGTCGAAATCTAGAAAAGAAAGTCATTTATGACAAGTGAAAGCCATGACTTCTTCCTGATTTGACGTATTACAGGAAATACAGAGTGAGCATAATCCAGAAACATTAGGTCATAATTATTTTTCCTACAACAAGGCATCATCATTTTCTAATGTTTATTCATGTTTTCATACCAGCATTATTATTCACTGCAGAACACTTCATCTAGAGGCAGATAAACTTTAAATAGTCTCATTTGTCTCATCCTCTTAATAAGAAACTTAGGCATTATCTCTTTTTCAAGGATGGGAGCACTAAAACCCTAGTCATTAAGCAATTTTCTCTGGAAAAAAAAGATTTATCAGTGCCCTATATTCCTGGCTTACAGGAAAACATTGATTGATAGAGAAATGTGTATTGAATCCCTATTCATATAGGTTATTACGTTAGATAATAAAGAAGATATAAAAATATGTGAGAAATACTTGCATTTGCCTATAATTGAACTGGTCAGATAAGACAAACAGAAACAATTAGCCTATAATATCAATTTAGTAGTAGCGATAACAACTACAAGTTCAGAAAAGAGAGACCGATGCCAAGTGCTTTTAACATGGAAGATGGAGAGTGAGTTTTAAAGGATAGAAATGACATAGTGGAAATGGGAGAAGGGCTTCCAGAAGAGGGAAAATAATAACGCAAACAAAGTCAGAAGCAGAGTTTTTCTGAAATACAGTGACTTGTGTAGACATTAGGTTAAGTGAGTTATGACGTACGAGGGACTTGATGAAGAGGCTTGTAAGTGAACATTCAAAAGAGACCAGTTTCCCACCAGACAATGTGAACGTCTTTAGGTGGTATTCAAAGACTGTCACACGATCTTGTAGGAAATCAAGCACTACTAAATTTTGGCAAAGAATAATATGTCAAATATATCTTTTAGAAAGATAAGTAAGTAAATAACAATAGCTGATATTTTTCTGAGATCTTGCTAAGGATCAACTATTTTGCTAAGGACTTTCTATAAATACTTCACTTTAAAGGTAATTTTTTCAAATCAAGTGCAAACGAAGTATTTAGTTCTTATATGCCTGTTTCAGCATTGAGACTGAATATAAGTAAGAAGTGGACCAACCATGAAGCCAAACCACAGCCCCTGCAGCACACAGCCCAGAAAACCAAAGCTCTGTAGCAACTGGCCCAGGGGGTCAGGACTTTATCAACAGCTGCCAAGTTCTCTATTTCTTTTCCACCTGCTTCTAGTCAGGACCAATCAGAGTGAGCTGAATATTAGCTCTCAACCAATCAGACTTGATGTACCACTTCTACTTTGCCTGCCTCCAATTTCCCATGCTAATAACCACCTCTCAAGACAAATCTGAAACCATCCCTACTTTCACTATTAGGCTTTCTTGCTCCTTTAACTGCCCTTGAGTCATTGCCAAAAGCAAGTGATGGTGGTTGCTTGTCTAGTGCTGAATAAATGTCCTCTGTTCTCATTCAAGTTGTTCTTTGTCCATTCCCAGAATATGTAACAAACAACCTCTATGGAGGAAAAAACTAAACAGCTCACATCCTGGAAAATGGGCAAATTTTAATTGATTCACTCTAATTCACACAATTCATCTTAATGAAATTAATACAAAGAACATAAAAATCTGAGTATTTTTGCTATATTATTTCAAATATTGAAAAATTAGAGCCCAAATTTCTAAAAATAGGTATTTGGTTGAATAAATTGTGGTAAATAACAAAATGAAACACCATGTAATCCTGTGGTAGAAGGTATGCAGACACACAAAATTTTCCTTATGTTTTGAAGAGAAATGGTAACAGGTTATGTAGACTATGAAAGGCACTATTACATTAGATTTTTTAAGCAATGGTTTCTCCTAAATGGTTTTAGTTAGATAAAATATATTTTTTTCTTTATTTTATATATCTTCCTATCTACCTATCTATCTATATACATACATACACACACACATATATATATATATATATATATATATCTCCATGAAAAAATGAAATTTTTATCTAATTGTAAAAACAAAACAAATACCACCCTGGACTATATTAATGTTTGCTCCAACTAATTCACCATGTGTAATTGTAACATATGAGCATTATATTTGAGGACATCTGCCTGGAAATATTATAAATATGTCAGTAATTATAGAATTTTTTAATAAAACCTACATCAATGAAAAGAGCCTTTCTTCTCTTATGCTATTCTATTTGAATTATCTATACAAAACTGACAGTATAGTAAGAAATTACTGAGTCACATTCAATTTGAAAAAATACCTCTATTCTTCAACCCAACTGTATGCACATTCTTTGTCATGCAATGACCTTCCACTCTAGTTCTGGTTTCACCACATGGCTTGCTTTGGGCAGTGGGGTGTTGGCAAACATGTTGAAAACAGTAGCTTGAAACATGTTTGCATGGTTGAGTTTGCTTACACACATTCTCTATGATACCTTGTTAGTCTCAGGGTGAGGATGGGAGCCATGAGGAGCTGAGCCAAATTGACTGTTTTGCCAGCTGAGGCCATTCTCAACTGATAGCGAGCCTGCTGGCACTCACCAGCCAAACAAGCCCCACCCAGATGCTCAGATGTTTCCAGGTGACCACCCCATGCACATGAGCAATACATGCTTATTTTTGCATATCACTGAAGTCTATTTGTCTGATTGATTGTTACATAGCATTATTATATGAATAGATAAAGGATACCTATGTCAAAGTCTATGTGATACTTGGATTTCTAATGATTAATTGGAATGCTAAGATTCCTTTGGTCCTGAGGGCATTTGCCAAATTGAATGAATTCATGCTTGTTTTGATATACTTACAGGGAAAGGGGGAGAGAATTAAATCCCAGGGTATGCCCCAAGGTAGAGTACTTGAGGCCATATATCCTTAGATGGAGGCTCCCAAAAGCCATTCACTAAGAATGAAATAAACCCCTTTTCCTGAAATGAATCTATCTCCCTTTAGACCAACGATGTCCAACCAGTGACCACAGCATACCAGTGTACCATAAGAGTATCTTAAGTGTGCCACAATTTTTAACGATCACTAAATAAATTATTTTCCAAATAAATCCAAGATGCAATAAATAGTATGCAATTAGTATGCAATTAGTATGCAATTAGTATCACTAAATAAATTATTTTCCAAAGAAATCCAAGATGCAATAAATAGTATGCAAATAGATGCAATTAGTATGTCGTGGAAATTTAACTATAAGTTCAAGTGTGCTGTGAGATGTGAAAAAGGTTGAAAAACACTGCTGTACACTCATACGCATATAGGAACCTACAAGGGCAAGTTACTTATTAAGCAGAGGTACAACCAATACAATTTCTTATTTAGACTTGGACCAAAATTCACTTCAAGTGGATGATGGGACTTCTAGCCATGTATTTAGTTCAAAGTAATACCTAAAAGTAGTGATCCAGGTGCTTGATAGAGGAGGATCAAATTCCTCTTTGAAGCAAAACTGCTTTCACACTTGAAATCAAGGAATTCAAACAATTTTCTAATTATAATTACAATGACAACAACAAAAGATATTTCATAAGAAAAAAACCAAACCAGGTTCAGGCACATTAGGAAATAAGAAACCATGAACAAAAATAGAAAAAAACCAAGAGCACAAAGACTTTGAAAAACATAAAATATTGGAATTCAAATAAACACATTAAAATAAAACTGTGCTTATTGTGTCCTAAAAAGTTAAAGACAAGTTTTAAATGATAGTTTAATATAAATGATAGTTTATATAAATGATACTATAAATGATAGTTTATAGGAAACAATAGAAAATAATCTAAGAGTTTGAAAAAGGATTATATAATAGTTCAAGAAATTCTATAATAAATTAAAACTTCAGAAGTTCTTTTAACAGCAAATTAGACCTGTCAATTTTACCCTCTTTATTAAGAAATGTTTTCCGTACAATTCTGGGTATAGAATCCTATATTGATTTTTAGAAATCACATTTAGAATTTCACCAACATTATACAGGCCTGCTTTCTTAAATCTCTTTGCCAATCTCACGGATGATAAATTGCATGTTGTTATTGTTTTATTTGCATTTTTTAATGAGGTCAAGTTTTTTTATCCATTTCCTCCTCTGTAAATGGCTTGCTTATGTTTTTCCTTTATATTCCTATTGAATTATGTATTTCCTTCTTATTCCACTGCAAAGTAGATTTTACACTTTGTGCATTTATACATGGTAAATATTTTTTTCATGTGTATCCTTTGTAAAAAAAAAAAAAATTGAGTTGTTTGCTATTTCTGGAAGACCAATATTCTAAGAAACATAGAGAAAGAGTCACTAAACTAAAAGAAAAACAAAAGATTTCAGCCAAACCAGAAGTTTAAAATGAAGATCAGAAGTTCACAATGATTAGGTTTCTTTGACATAAAGCAATCAACCATTGCAGTGATTGCTTAAGCAAGAACGTTTATAGAAACCCTATTCTTACAACGCTAATAAACACGTGCATTTTTATTATTGTGATATGCTTTTCTAGACAACATCTCTTCTTGTTTTCAATAATGTTTATTACAAAATAGATTCCTATTTATATCGCCAGAGAATATTACCAGAGAATAAACCTACAATGTTGGACAAACGCTTACAGATATTGGCCTAGGAAAAGAATTAATGAAGAAGACCTCACAAGCAATCACAGCAACAACAAAAATAAACAAATGGCACCTGATCAAATGAAGAAATTTCTGCACAAACATGAATCAATAGAGTAAAAAGACAATTTATAGAATGGGATAAAATATTTGCATGCCATACACCCAATAGGGTTGATGGACTAGATCTACAAAGAACTAAAGTAAATCAAGCAACAACAACAAAAAATCCCACAGCCCTAGGGTGGTGCCCATGGCTCAAAAGGGTAGGGCGCCAGCCTCATATACCAGAGGTGGTAGGTTCAAACCTGGCCCCGGCCAAAAACTGCAAAAAAAAAAAAAATTGTGAAAAATCCTACAACCTTATTAGTGCAATCTTACGTTGGAAAAACTCACTTAATTATTTTATGTAGCCTAAAATAGACAGTAAAATCATCAGGTAAGTAAGGTTTTGAGTTATGTTTTCCTCTTGTACTGTAGGACAATTATAAGTAATTTGTCAACCTCTTCCTTGCCTCAAGTAAGAGTTGGGGAATATTCAGGTGGCAGAAAAAATGGATTGGAAAGGGTTAAAAAGTGGGCAAAAGACATGAACAGAAACTTTTCAAATGAACATAGTCTAAGGGCCAACAAACACATGAAAAAATATTCAACATCTCTAATCATCAGGGAAATGCAAATCAAAACCACAATGAGTTATCACCTAACTCCAGTGAGAACGGCTCTTATCAAAAAGTCGTGATGGCTTGGATGGGGAGAGAAAAGAATTCTCATTCACTGTTGGTGGGACTGTGACCTAGTACAACTTGTACAGAAAGTCATATGGAGAAGCTTCAAAGAACTAAAATAGACCTACCATTTGATCCAGCAATCCCACTGCTAGGTATTTATCCAAAGGAAAAAAAAAGACACTATCAAAAAGACACTTGTCCTTAAATGTATATAACAGCACAATTCACAATTGCAAAGATATGGAAACAGTCCAAGTCCCCATCTGTACGTGAGTAGGTTAATAAAATGTGGTGTCTGTATACCATGGAGTATTAGTCAGGCTAAAAAAAATGGGAACTAATACCATTTGTAACAATCTGGATGAAACTGGAGACCATTCTTTTACATGAAGTATCTCAAGAATGGAAAAACAAACACCACATGCTCTCAATACTAAATTGGAACTAGCCGATCAATGCTTAGGTGCAGACAGGGAAGTAAAACTCAAGGGAAATCAAGCAGGTGAGAAGGGAGGAGAGGTTGGGTAAAATCACACCTAACTTGTACAATGCACACAGCGTGGGGGAAGGGCACACATAACTTTGACTTAAAATGTGCAAAAGCAAATTATGTAACCAAAACGTGTGCACCCCTGTAAAATTATGAAATTTTATAAAAAGTTACAAAGGATGAAAAAAATTCATATAACTTCTAATTGAATACATTGAAGTTCTAGTCCAAAAGCTCTCCTAGTTATAGACCCAATTATAAAATAATTAGTTTGTCATTTATTTTTGGTCAATTTTATTTATTTTTCTACTTTTATTATGTACTTTTAAGTAGTCATAATTTGACCATTATCAACATAAAATGGAATTTCACAACACACATATTCTAAAGGACATTGTTATTTTTCTACAATACTAATATTATAAATTTATTGAAGAATGAATAAATAGTGTTGTAGGTATGTAAACAGATTATATTAGTATAACTGTGGTAGCCTGTTACTCCAGGGTCTCATATACCTTAGTATTCATGTCCCAGAGAGATCCAATTCCCTTGATTCCAGGCTGTCCTATGGTTCACTTTAATTTGCAGAATGCAATTGAATGAACACTCTGCTAATTCTGGACCTAAGTTTTAAAAAGACCTGGAAGCCTCCGTGTTTGTGCTTTGGGGAACCCTGAAACACTGGCTAAGGACTCTGGCCATCTAGATGAAGAGACAATAGAGATGGGTGGGTGACGTGAAGAGCAGGCCCTAAGACCACATAGATAGGACAGATTCCCACCTTTTCCAACATTGGAGCCCACGGAGGCCTTTGCCAACCTGTGCACTGACTTCGGTCACATGTGACTGCTGGCAAGACCAACAGAAGCAGCACCTAGCTGAATACTACCCAGGTTGAAAACTATAATCAAGTTACAAAGTGAATTTATTGGGCAGTGCCTGTGGTTCAAAGAAGCAGGGCTCTGGCCCCATATGCCAGAGGTGGTGGGTTTAAAACCAGCCCTTGCAAAAAAAAAAAAAAAAAAAGTGAATTTATTCAAACCACTAAATTTTAGGATGGTTATTTATGTGTCAAGGGACAAACCTTTCTTATATTTACAAATATTCAAAAATTTAGTTATACATCAGTATTGTATTTTCCATTATTACATAGATGAGATTCTATGTATTAGAATTTCCAATAGGATTTTGCGACAAAACAGAGCATAGATTTTTACTAAAACATTCCAAGTCATAGATGAAACATATTCACAGAATGACTCTTTTCATTTTCATCATAAACTCCTACTAAAATACTTTGTTATCTTTCCTAAATTTTAAAGAAATACATTGAATAGTATTCTATCATCTATATATGTGTGTATGTATATATTTTATTATTCTAGACTACACATTTGTTTATAAGAAATTGGCTGAAAAATCAAAAGTATAAGATATAAATGTTTTAAAAGTATCAAAAGCATAGAAGTCCTTATATCCTCAGAGAATTATATATAAAATTCTCAAATTACTTTCAGGGCAAAAAAAAAAAACTCAAAAAATTGCTAAACAAAGGTAAAACCCAGTTATTACTGGCAAATTTTATACATAATAAATAATTTAAGAATGCTAAACTAGATAAATATCTTTATATTGAGAAATATTATTTACATATTGAATTACCCAAATCAGGAATGTTTCTGATTCAAAATAACATGCAAATAGAATTATGCTAGCAGACTTTGCTCATTGGTTTCCTTGAAATTTGCTATGGGAAATAATATTGTTTTCATAGATAAGCACTTTTTGAAGTGACAGCAAAAAGATGTCTGTAAAACAAGAACTTTTCTGACTATGCCCTAAATGAAAATTAAAAATAATCAGTCTTCCTTGCTCATAGTTATGAACTAAGCTTACCCAAGAAGAGAACAATCTCAGAAGCTTGGGAACTATATGGGAGTGTGGGAATATAAACACCTTTTTTGGGTGATCCTATGCCTTCACATTACAACATGCACATACCACAGGGCTCTTCCTTTGCTTTGTGACAAAAGAAAAAAAGAAGTCTTTGATGTAGCTGTGGTCTTCTATCTTGGCCAGTGGTTCTCAAACTTCCTAGTGGCTCCTAATGCGGTGACCCTTTAATACAGTTCCTCATGTTGCAGTGACCCCCAACCATAAAAGTATTTTCGTTGCTACTTCATAGCTGTAATTTTGCTACTGTTATGAATCGTAATGTAAATATCTGATATGCAGGATGTGTTTTCATTGTTGCAAAGGGGTCGCGACCCACAGGTTGAGAATCGCTGGTTTATGCATTATAGGGAAAACACATACACACAAACGCACCCTCCAATGGAAAGAACCATGGGTCCTGTGAGCTATTAGGAACTTTAGTAGGAGGATGGAAGAGGGAAAGGGGGGGGAGAGAGGGATTGGTAAGTTCTCATGTAATGGGCATGATGGGGGAGGTATATAGCACACCCCCTGGATGAAGGGCTCAGCTACAACTTGAACTTTACCTAATAAACACAAACAATGTAACCTAATCATTTGTACCCTCATCTTAATCTGAAATAAAAATAAAACAAAATTTAAGATAACAAAAAATTTGTTCTCTAGACCTATAGCTATTTAAACCTGTTGTCTTTGCTTTCTCCCAGCATGGGTGTGTGTTATCCATGGCTGCATTAGAGCCAGACTATACTCATAGTCATCGTGACCAAGAAAATTAACAAAGACATCATCTCAGGACACTGTGCTAATAAACTGTCTCACACCATCTGGATGGCAAACGTACCCCGACCTGCTCCACGCGTGTACTCTTTACCCGGCCCTCCGAACCTGGCAACTTATTCATGTATCAGGGTCCCCCAAACTGAAAACGGCCTTAGGGGCTACTCTCTCCCACCCTCCTGACCATGCAGATGCATATTCCCTGTAAATACCAAATTCCCCATAGAACACACATTTGTTTTTCTCCAGGGAAGCCTGTCTTCCCATCGCACCTTCAGTAATCAACAGTTTCTCTCTTTTTTAACAAGGCATAAAATTAGGTATTAGTGGAGTAAATTATCTTCTAGAATACAAGGGACAGATGCTCCATTTCTTTGTGCCATCGGCTCAGATATATCAACTTACAGGCTCCATTATATCTTTTGCCAAAAAATCTGCCTAATGAGAAATGAAGCAACATAAGAAAGAATTTGACAGTAATTCTTAGCTACCCCCACCTTTAGCCTCTCATGGCTTTGAGTTAGCTCATGATCTAGAAAATGCCAATTTTATGAGAAATAAAAAGCAGAAAGAGATAAAATTCTGTTTCATAAAAAAGAGTCACATAGTTCCTGGAAAGCTACATCCAAACATTAGCCGTGGTTTAACACAGCACATTGTTTTGAGGTCACTGTAGAAAAGACACCAAGTAATAGGCATCCTATTTGGCTCAGAGCAATGACAAAGAAATGTATGCATTTAAAACAGACCAATTCTGAAATTGTGTCTCACTTTCAAACCCGTGAAGCAGGGAATGTGATCATTCCTGAAATTAGCCATATTTGGTATCTTCCTCCTGACTTGCAATCCATTTTAAGCAGAGGGGAAACAGGATTTTAATGAAGCACATCTTCACAAATCACTGCTACAAATCAGCACCATCCATGTGGAATTCTTAAATTAGAATCGACATTAAAAACACATGTTGCCATTATTCTGCACTGGATCTCAAATCTCAGTGCCCTTCTCACATAGCAGGATGCTTTTGCCTAAATTATTTGTTAAAATCTGTAGCACCCAATTTTGCTACAGGTTATGTGCAAATGGTGGTTCTGACAGGGAACGTCTACCCATTTACCACTGTCTTCTTTTTTCTTTCCTCACTTAGAGCACAAGACATTTTAGTTATAACACAAGGGGACAAAAGAAGGTCCAGAGTCATGCTCCCGCTGTGCCTTCTCATAAAATTGAAGGAGGAGCTCAAATGGGTAAGAGAGAGAGAAAGGACTGGCTGCAGATTCTATGGGGTAGTAAAACAAAGTTAATGAGATTGGACATAGACAGTATTTTTTAAGTTGTTGAGAGGTGCTTTTCTCCCTTTCTTTTTTTATTTTTTAATAATTAGCTGGCTGATTGTCATAAAAAATTAAGTATATGGATGATTCATCTTACTGCATGCCATTTATGGAAGCGTTTTAGAATCTGTGATAGCTCCATGCCTGGCTCATAAGAAGTCAAAGTAGAATTGGTACCAAAGGCATGAGGGAAGAGACAATAGCCAGCCAAGGAAAATGCCTTTTATGCAGCAAACAAGGTAGATCCAGTAGATGGAAGGACTACTCCAAAAATAGTATGCTTGTAAAAAATGAAGTAGAATAGTGTATTTTACAGCATCCCTCCAAATCTACACTGCCTCTCAGTCAGATCTTTGAGGACACAACCAGTGTTAGTAAATGTTTTTTTGTGGCTTTAAGGCTGAATCCTAGTACCACCCAATTCTGCTTCAGAAACATTTTTTAAAAATCTGATTTTACACTTTCACAGAAGAATAGGCATAAAATGACCCTTAATAGTAACTTCCGACACTACAATCAATATTAATCCTGAAGGCACAAAAACAGAGACAAAAACAGAAATCATTTGTCGTGCATAAATTTCCCTTTTCCATCAGCTATACTTCTGTGAAATTATGCTAACCTAGAGTTATGATTTTTTTCTAACGTGTTTTAATTTCCACGACATACTCCCCAGAAAGTTCCCGTATTATAGGAAAGTTCATTAACTTAGTGGAAAAGCCCCTAAATATCACCGAGCCGATGACTGGTACACTTCTCTCATTGCATTAACTTAGAGGAAAAGCCCCTAAATATCACCGAGCAGATGACTGGTACGCTTCTCTCATTGCATTCCCGACGCTTTATCAGGGAGGTGTGATTTATCCTATATCATAGGTGAAGAAATTGAGGATCATGAAAATTAAGATACTAAGTTATACAGCTATTCAGAGAGGTACTGATTAGGTTCTTTCTCCTCTCAAATTTTCCAAACTAAAGGAATTCCCTCCTAAAAATGTTGAATTTGAAGTATTAACTATAAGTTATTGTAATTCATTTGAGCAACAAGACCATGAATTATTGCATATTATTTTCCCCACCATACTAATTCATTTCCTAGGAATGAACGGTCCATAATAAATATTTGATGAATTAAATTGACTGGCATTTTCATATTTTATAGAAGGCATTTTTAGATACCTTATCTTTACTTTTAGGTAAGATATTTAAATAAAGAAACAAAAATTTTCATATTTTTGGATACTTTAGATAAAAGATATATTTTATTATTTGCCAAATAATTTAATTGTATGAATATAATTATGATTGCATAAGCTCCGTAAGCTAAACAATTATAGTTCACACTTCTAAGCTAGTAATTTATATAAATTTTAAATTTGCCAACTTTCAAAATGAAGTAAATGCTTAAAATTTGCTGTTCTAGTATCTCACGTGAATCATAAATTTGCAGACTTCCAGAATTCAATACTGCAACCTAAGCAACATTTTACCAATGTTTTAGTTAGAGACATATGTTTCTATTTTATGGCTCTTTAAAGTAAGATTCAGCTCCTTTAACCATATTGCTTGAAACGCTTGTCAAAATATCAAAGGAACAAACCACACTGATGATTTTATTACAACATATTTTTATTAGCACATGTAAAATAGAACGGTGCTGTTGTGCAAGTTACAAACCTGATGATTTTTAAAAAGTAATGAAATTAAATAAAATAATATTCATCTCTTTAGACTCTGCTAAAGGACGTCACTTATTAGCCCATAAAGCACAGACAAGATTTCTCTTTATTCTGTCATTTCCTATATTCTATAACTGGATTTCATAATCTCAGCCTCACCATTTAATAAGTTTTCTCTCCACTTTCCCTTTTCATATATTTCTTTCATCCACATAATCTAAGTTGACATAAGTACAAGATTAGTTTTTCAACAATTGAAAGGCTTTTAGGGTCATGGATGTATTATTTGAATCAGTAAAAAATGTGTATTTAATGAATCTATTTGTAGGTCTTCAGATCAATTTAAGATCTACTTTGATTTATAACTTATTTAAAATTGCTAGATAAACCAAAGGGTTAGTTTTATAGGGCTTTGTGAGCCAATAAATTGCAAAGATGTAGCCAAAGTTAAATATGCTTTTACCTAAAATGAAACTTTCAGCATTTTCAAAAACATATACTTTAGGAAAATGTCTTATTTTTCTCGCTATGCATAGGGCCATAATGGAACTAAAGATAAAAATTATGGTTCTTCATACTGAGAAGATTATATTCTCCAACCCAATGCCAGAAAATAGTAATAATACTATGTCATATTATATTCTCAACAATAGCTCATTTTCTTATCATCATTTCATTTGCCAAATTTCCAATGACATTAAGGCACAGACTAAAGAAAAAATACTGTAGTTCAGGATTTTTGTGTGCGTTAAAAATAATCCGTAGTTATCAACAATAAAATCCTTGGGGTACATCAAGGGAAGAATAGTTATTACAGATTTCTCAAGGAGAAATGCCAGTTGTTTTTTTTCCCAATGTATCTGTACCAATTCTCTAGTGCAATTCTAAACATTGTATTTGCGCATAAAAATCATTTTATTATAACTGTGTATTCCTTACACTTTTCTGAAAAGGAATGAGATAAAGAGGTTACTGCTGGAACAACATAAACACAAAATTATGAAAAAATAAAACTTGCAAAATTTCCTGTTTCTATGAGTTATCAAAAATTTGCATGGGAAAGGGGTATTTAATGTTCAAAAAAATTGATTATCCTCATTAAATAAAAATAAGAAAAAGTCAATTAAAAACAAATGATATGTATTCTGGAAATAATATCTTTCCAAATAATGTTTTGTGGGTTGATTTAAATTTTGAGATTTATATTATTAAAGGCTAAACATCATTGATTTTAGGAGGAAACAATGACTTTTTCTTCTCAATGGGCTTTTGTTTTTCAAGAATTAGTTCAGTTCAGTACACCAGGACATATTTTGTATGTCCTATATCTAAATTCACTATACAAAATTTGTAGATACTGGGCCAAAAAAAAATATTGCCATAAAATTACGCCATGGATCTTTTTTTTTTTTGAGACAGAGCCCCAAGCTGTCCCCCTGGGTAGAGTGCTCTGGCATCACAGCTCACTGCAACCTCCGACTCCTGGGTTTGAGCGATTCTCTTGCCTCTGCCTCCCAAGTAGCTGAGACCACAGGCGCCCACCACAACACCTGGCTATTTTTGGGTTGCAGCCATCGTTGTTGTTTGGCAGGCCTGGGTTGGATTTGAACCCACCAGCTCAGGTGTATGTGGCTGGCGCCTTAGCCGCTTGAGCCACAGGCGCTGAGCCTATTACATGGATCTTACCAAATGATTATCATTAAGAATGCACACGTGACAGAGTGAGACTCCATCTCAAAACAAAAGACAAACACACCACATTCTGACTTCCCTCAACTAAATTTTGCTGCAAAATACTAAGCCATTTGCCTTAAGGAGTATATAAATATCCAATGGTAAACTAAGATCTTTCATTAATATAATACCCATCACACTTGATCTTGAAAAGTTCATTTTGTTTCACTACTGCAAACATCAGTTATTAAAGGTAATCTTGTGAATATTAATTATGATTATATTTCACTGCACTCAAATCTTTGTTCTCCCCTCTTACCTATTAAGGACCCCAGTGTTCAGATTAGCAATCTCACATCAGAAAAGCGAATCTAGAAAAATTCACACTCTGTGTTTTAAATCAGTAAGCCACACACACTCCACTCAATTTTAATTAATAAATATTACGTGAAAAATCTACTTACAAATGCAATGTTTCCCCCAAGAACTCTACAAATGATCTCTTTTCATGATGTCCTATAATGAATGTAGATGGATATGATTTGATATAATTTTGAGAAGATGAAGAGTGTGAAGAGAAGGAAAGAATATCTCTGAAGTGAATGATAGGAAATATTATAATAATAATTACAATATGGAAGATATTGAAATCAAATGAAAGCTAATTTTGAAAACACCTTCAGTAAATTGTGTTTGATTAAGTAACTAGTTCTATGCCTAGAGAATAACATGTGTTTGATAAATATATATTTAATGAAAAGAGGAGTAAATGAGTATGTCTTAGTAAACCTAGTGAAGTGCACCAGTGCTTCGGAGGTGCAGCCATGTGTCTTTGCCTCTGAAGCACAGTTAATTTAGCCAACTGGACTTTGATGGTTTGGACAACTCATGACCTTTTTCCATATCGCTAAAGACTTAAAGATGTTAAAAAGGGGACAATACTCATCCCAGCAACACATTCTATGATTAGAGGAAATACTTCTACACCCCTCTGTATTAGTTTTGGTGAGAGAACTAACTATTCCTTACGATGTGCAAAGTATATTTCATAAATATTTCAAAGTAATAGTTCACAAATCAATGAACCTAATCTAATACTTAATAAGAAAAGATGATTTCAGTTTCTCAGATGTTGTGTTATGACCAGGAAAATAAAGAGAAACACAGATTGACAACATATTATAAACACAAGATAAAATAGATAATGGGCCAGGGGATTCACAGAGACTCTTAGCATAGCCATAAATTAGGTTTCATCCATGAATTAATGTCAGATAAACACATTGAACAGATAGAAATCATGTAAGATGCATCAGCTCTGCTCATAATTTACTTTTTCGCCAATTCTGTCTTCATGTCAGGTTCCCAGCTCGATGCACATCAGCCTAGAATAATTTAATTGTCTCATATATCATATAGAATAAATTCAAAGAATTTTAGAAAAAAACAGTCCTCTAGTCTCATCAAGGAACTGAACAATACTCCATACATTCCCTAACTCATAGAATCTTCTCAGGCCTTCTAAGATAAAAGAAACGTATGACTCTTAATGGGACATGAGAAAAATATGTGAATAATATTTTGATACCATCACTTTGGTAATTCCAGAATTGCTATTACATTTGAAGGAGGGATAACTGACATAGAAATAGGCAGAAATTCAAATACTTTCAGGAATATAAGAGACAAAAGTATTTCCCCTCTTTGAGAACCATGAATAGAGAATTAGAAGTAAGATTACGTTAGATGTAGAAAAATGCCAATATAGTCAACTAACTTTGTTAAAAAAGTGTTTGTATGTTTCTCCCCATGAATAAAACATCAATCACAAATGGGGAAGTATTACTCTATCTCAAGATAAGAGGACAGATTAATTGGCATACAAAGGTTATAAATATTAAATAAAGCTTGATAATTCTACCTTTAGGGTGAAAATCTAAATTCAATTTCAATGGTATGATATTTTGTTAATCAAGAGTATTCTGGCTCAGCACCTGTAGCTCAGTGGGTTACATACACAGGGCTGGAGGATTCGAACCCAGTACCAGCCTGCCAAACAACAATGACAACAAAAATAGCCAGGCACTGTGGCAAGTGCCTGTAATTCCAGCGACTTGGGAGACTGAGGCAAGAGAATCGCTTAAGCCTGAGAGTTTGAGGTTGCTGTGAGCTGTGACACTACAGCACTCTACCCAGGGTGACAGCTTGGGACTCTGTCTTAAAAAAAAAAAAAAAAAGAAGAAGAAGAAGATGCGGGGGTTCAGAGGATATCTGTTCAGAATTTATGAATCCAAGATTACTAAGATAACTAGGTAAGATGACCACAGAGCTAGAGACCGGGTTATAGGTCAAAGAAACATGATTTATGTCATAGTCATTATTTTGTTTTTAACTACATATAAGAAGAGCTACAAGGTAAAATGGAAACCTATTTGACTTACGAACATATGGATAATTCTTTCTTTAGAGTCATTGTCAAAGACAATTTTAAGCAAGATGCATCTTACCTAGAATCATCTTTCACATACATATTCCTAAGATTTAGCTGAAAGTATTATTAATATAGTCCTTGTACTCATTTAAATTGCACTTAATTATAAAATGTGTTCTCTAAAGCAGTATTGTCCTTCCTTTTCCTAAAAAAAATAACATTCATTATAAAGTTTGTGGTTTTTTTTTTATCTTCTCAAGAAAGAATACATTAAGGGAAAAGTATTACACTTAAAAGTGTCCATGAAAATAAATATTTTAAACAATTTTCCAGACATACATATTAAACAGTATAAGAGTTTTAGAGGTAAAACAAAACTTAGATTTCTCTTCATAGCTCTATAACCATGGATGATGGACACACTGATTATATATAATTTCTTCTAAAAATTATGCACTTTTAAATATAGTAACAGGTTAGAGCTCATGTTAAATGTTCTTACCTCAAAACTAAAACAAAGCAACACAAGAAAAGTTTGGGAGGTGTAATTTAGATATGTCTATTGCCTTAGTGGTACCACAGGTGGTTTTACATTTTCAAACTCATTAAATTGCACACATTAAACACGCGTAGTTCTTTGTTAAATGGAAGAATAGTCTATCGTAGGTGATTAACATAAAGCAATGTATCTCTAATAGTATTCAATTTACAAATATGACTTCATTAGATGAGAAACTGAACACAAAAACCATGTGCTAAGATCCAATAAGTTAAAAAAAATTATTTTGACTAAAGGAATCATTGTGAAATTGAAATATTTAATTCAACAGTATTAAAAATAATGTATTTTTATGTTAAAGAATACACAAGCTGATGTATGACTATTAAATCAAGTAGATATCTTTAGTCTCTGTATTTTCTTTTTTATCTTTAATCCGCAGTTTCCAGCAATGACATAGAGAGATATTTTAGATTTGCCATTCTATCAAGAGCTGATACTTGCCAGCAGAACGATAACTTGGTGTGAACTTACTTCTCTCCCAGCCCACTTGAGTGCTGGTTAAATTACCTTCTAAAGTATGAGTGCAGGTACAGATTGAGAGCAAAGAGCCTCTCTACTCCTTGTGGTCAACAGTCATTCTCCAGGCTGCTGCCTGTCTGAGGTGGGGTGATTCCCTTGGCTCATTTTAATCAAACATTTCAGTCAAATAGGGTTCCCGGTGCAATAGTCCTCACCTTGTCTTCAGGAGTTCTCTCTGCCCTGACCTTTAATGCTTCACCCCTGCTGTTCAAATAGTTCTTGCCTTTCTCTCAAGTTTTCTGTAAACTTCACAAATTTTCTGTTTTCCTCTCAATTTTGGTACTTTGGGGTCTCCTTTGCTTTTTGGATATCTATTAATGCAGGGGCCACTGTCTCTAAATCTCATCCTATCAATCTTGAGTTTCACTCAGATTTTGGTAACTCTATTGCTGGATGACTAAAGGCCACCCTCCACAGCAGACAGGAACCTCTGGGTGCCGCAGTCCATGAGTTGTACAATAATGTCAAGATTGTATTGATCTAAGGGCAGAATTTACAATGAGTACCTATTCTTACACTAAGGATAGTAAACAAAGGATTAATTGGACGCACTCCTGGGACTGGGGTTAATTAGAAGTCAGCATGGTATGTTAATGCTCAAATAGGAGTCACTTTGCTCCACACTTCACAGCTCCAGTCGAGCTCTTACAATGTCACACCCACCTCTTCAGAAAGGTCCCTTCGCGTCTGGGAGAGATGCTATAGTCACTTTAACATCGTGGAGCCCAGTGTGGAAAGACTTTTAATCTCCTATCTTAGAGCAGAGCAGGAACAGAAGACTATGGATGAAATACAAGTCCTTCCCATCAAGCAGAATGATGAAGTAACTGTGAAATAACCTGGGGTTATGAAAAAATAAACTTGGACCCACTCCGATGCTATTAATTGGTGATTTATTCACACCTGTGCAGGGGGCCGTTGTTCTCAGACAAGCGGCCCTGAAGTGCAGGGTTTTTTCTCTTTCATACCTTTTTTCCTCTGCGTAGCTTAAGCGAGCAGCGGGACGAGGAACGTTGCCATTGGCAGGGTTACAGCTTGGTTGTCAATGGATACGTCTCATATCACAATGGTTATGATTATATAATAATAATTGATCAATGGATACATCTTACATCACAATGGTTATGGTTATACAACAGTAATTAATCAAGTCTCCGTGAGTTTTCCACCATTGTTCATCTACTGAGAACTTGGGGGTTTTGTGAAACTTGGGACTTTCCATGTGCCTCTTTGAATTCTGGAAAGCATGGGAATGTGGCTGAGAAGGCCTGTTGGGTGGAGGAGTGGGGGACCAGGAGCGGGCAGGAGGTTGCCTGTAGGGAGAGGGAATGAGAGAAGGCAGGGGAAATGGGGGATTGGGGGGACAGGAGCTCACAACAACTGCAAGTCTGTTAGTTAGGACACTGGTGCCCTAGGTTTAAGGCCTGGGGATGCATACCAGACACACTGCCCAAGGGGAAGAGGTGTTGATATTATCTGTAATTACAGGGACAGCAAAAGGACTGTGCCAAATAGCCAATCAGAGTGCCTTAGGAAGGGGCTGTGTTCAAGTGTGTGGGTAGGAGGAGCATTTTGGCAACAGAGACCACTTTAGTTGGTGAGGAAATTTTTTGCTCTCTGGCAAGAAATACGCTATCTTGTACCCAATAAGTGTACGCTTACTGAACCCCTTTCACTCCCTTTCCTCCTCCCCCCTTCTTACATTTGTGTTTTTCTTTCATGAGGGTATAGGGCACACACCTCCTAGATGAGGCACTCAACTACAACTTGGGTTTTACCTTACAAATGCAAACACTGTAGCCTAATCAAATATATCCTTATGATATCCCCAATTTTTTTAATGGAGAAAACAAAAAAAAATCCAAAATTCATTCTGCTAGGAATATTTGTATCCCTAAATATATTTTTAAAAAGAAAAGAAATACCCTATCCAACCTGGGAGAAGTTTCCAGTCCAGCTCCTCCTCAAGTGTCCCTTCCCCTCAGGAGCCCTAAATAACATGCAGTTGGCCCCTTCACAGCTTTGGTAGAAATATGTCAGGTGGACTTTCTTAACAGCTATGGTTAATGGACCCATGCCAACCCTATATTTGTTTCAACCAAATTTACGCTTTCACTGGCTTGAGACAAAACATTTGCTCTCCCATGCAAGATATTGGATTGTGAAAGTGCTCACAGCAGTGCCTTCACAATGCCATCTGTCCGTCCAGTCAACCCTGCCACTTGGGGACTATATAGTAGGTGTTTCTCTGTTGCTATCAGAATGGGGATGGTATCCATACCTGATGAGTTGTTCTAGACCCAGTGGTGGCTGTCTGGTTTCCTCTTATTCAAGGGAAGGCCCTCAGCCATCCACGGTATTATGCCCACAGGTCAGTGCATACTTTTATCCTGAGATTACTGGCAGGAGTCTGAAGGCGTCTGTCTGCCAGTCTCACCAGGGTGGCTGTCTTATGTGCACACCCCGTGTATGTGGAATGTGGCAGGGACACAGGTGGGAGCAAACTTATTAGTCTGTTACTGTCACTACTAAATTAGCACAGCAGTGAGGAGATTTTGTTCCCTTGACTATTTGCCAGCCCACTCACCTCCTGCAATGCCCACTCTGATTATGTACCCAGTCATCAAGTTCAGGTGACTGAGGGACCAGTGTTCAGTGTTCTAATGTTTGCTAAGGTATCAGCCTCCATGTTACTGGGAGGTGAATCTGGCTGCTATGTTAAGACATGATTGGGCTCGCAGTGGGTTCATGTTGTCTGTCCCAAATGTCTTTCCATATAACAGCTCCCCATAAGCACATACAGTCATCTTGGGCCCATTGAGCAAGCTAAGTTGTAAGATCCTTAAATACTTCCAAACTCTAAGTAGAGGCCATAGTGCTTGGGTACAAGTTAACCACACTCAGTGGAGTTCTGCCTCTGCTCTGGTGCATTCCCACCTCAGACTAGAAAGCATCTGTCTCAGCTACAGGCTGTCCATATGCAAAGGCAACCAAGCCTTTCTGGGAATGGAGGCTGCACTGGCCTGTACTGTTTGAGGCATCTCTGGTGTGGGCTTCACAGCAGGGGTATTATGGGTCCTCTGGTGCACTGGCCCTCAGAAAGCAGAGAGGTCATTCCCCAAAAAACTTGTGGAGAGGCACTGCGTGGTATGCCTGCCACTTTCATAACAGCCAGTACAGCCTAGAAAACTGCCCGCTATCCAGCCTTTGGAAGGAGACCTGCTCTTGCTGTTACCAGCAAAGTAGCAGTTATGGGTTCAACTCAATGCAAGGCCTTGTATATCTCAAGACCTGTTGTTCAGTTGGGGAATAAGAAGTGTTGGCACTGTCCATAGTTGTAACCAGAATCTTAGAGGAATTGCTTTCCTATACTGGATTTTCCAGAGGGCCCAAATGGTCCCCTCAGTGCTTAAGATCACATCCAAAGACACTAGTATACCAGGACAGGGGAACCTGAACTTGTGCCTGAGCCCATAAAATTTCAGTCTTCTTAAACACTTCCTCTTATTCTGTCCCAGCATCACCTAGATCCCTTATTTAATTTTTTGTATAAGGAATACAAACATAGAGCTAAATGTGGAATTAAAGCCCATCAATACCCTCAAAGATCCAGGAAACTTTGTACTTGTTCC
Source organism: Galago senegalensis (assembly GCA_963575145.1). Classification (NCBI taxonomy): domain Eukaryota; kingdom Metazoa; phylum Chordata; class Mammalia; order Primates; family Galagidae; genus Galago; species Galago senegalensis. The sequence goes on along the minus strand of CAUYTI010035021.1, from coordinate 1,246 downwards.
TGGCATGGGAAATTTCATTTTGTTGATGATTGTACCTGGGCTGAGGTATGTCTCACCCGACCAAGTGACCCCTAGGCACTCTTGTCTCCATCGTCTTCAGCCACACATGCTTTATCTATTGTTTGAATCATGATGTTTCAAAATTTAATTACAAATAGAATAAAAAGCATTTGTAGAAATCTTCTCTATTTTAAATTTCTTTAAAATAAATCCACAGACGTAGAATGACCAACTAATTTGATGTGAGATGTTTAAGCCTCTGATATATGTAACTGATATTTTTTTCAAAATTGTACCTTGAAGCACTTCATGCTTCTATCAACACCACTTGAGAGTTTTTGTTTCAACAGTTCTCAGGGTATTGAATTTTTTTTTTTTTTTTTGGCCAGGGCTGGGTTTGAACCCACCACCTCCAGCATTTGGGGCCTGGAGCCCTACCCTTTTGAGCCACAGGCGCCTCCCTAGGGTATTGAAATTTTTATTTAAATTGTTCTTATCCCAAATTGCATGGCAAATTTAATGTCATTTGCATTTCATTGGTTAGGGACAGTTGTACTTTCTTTATATTGCATTAGTTTGTTGTGTTTCTACTTAGTGCAGCAGTTCTCAACCTGTGGGTAGCATCCCACAGGAACTATATTAAAGGGCCGCGGCATTAGGAAGGTTGAGAACCACTGACTTCGTGACTTGTGAGATGATGTGTTTTTCCTCTTTACCTATCACCTTTTTGGAGTATTTTGTATCAGTAAACATGCTAGTTGATAAGAATTCCCAGACGTCATTTCTATTACATTTGTTTACTGGGTGGGCATAAAGTTTGTGTGCAATTTACCATGTTAAAGTATTTTAAATCATACATGAACTTTATATCCACCCTGTATATATTAAATTTTCTAGGAAAATATAATTTATTAAAATTTACCCAGGGAGGCAGAGAGAATCTAAATTGATTTCCACTGAAGAAATAAAAAATGATGAGAAAGGTATCCTTCAAAATGCAGCAGGCCAGCTGAATTGGTTTCACAAATGAAGTTCTCCAAACCTTCAAAGAGTCAATAACTATCTATTGTCTTTATTTTTTTATTTATTTTTTATTAGATCATACTTGTGTACATTAATTCTATCATAGGATACAGTGTGTTGCTTCCATATGCAGTTTGGAAAACTCTCATCCAACTGGCTAACATAGCCATCATGTCTTTCTCATAATTGTTGTGTTAAGACATTTATATTCAACCTTTAGACA
>CAUYTI010035019.1:0-27292 GCA_963575145.1 Galago senegalensis | reverse complement strand
GGCTGCAACCAAAAAATGGCCGGGCGTTGTGACAGGCGCCTATAGTCCCAGCTACTTGGGTGGCGGAGGCAAGAGACTAGCTTGAGCCCAGGAGTTGGAGGTTGCTGTGAGCTGTGATGCCATGGCACTTTACCCAGGGGGATACCTTGTGGCTCTGTCTCAAAGAAAAAAAAAAAAGAAGTTTAGCAAAGAAATTTTAGATTTAAATTTAACTGTTCAACTTTTGGATTTAACAGACATCTACAGAACATTTCATCCTAACAAAATTGAATACACATTTTTCTCATCAGTCCATGGAACATATTCCAAAATTGATCACGTCTTAGGTCACAAGTATAACCTCAGCAAATTTAAAAGAACAGAAATTATTCCATGCATCTTCTCAGACCATCATGGAATAAAAGTTGAATTCAGTCACAACAGGAACCTGCAGGCTCATACAAAGACATGGAAGCTAAATAAACTTATGCTGAATGATAGATGGGTCAGAGACGAGATCAAGAAGGAAATTACCAAATTTTTAGAACAGAATTACAATGAAGACACAAGTTATCAGAACCTCTGGGATACCGCAAAGGCAGTCCTAAGAGGGAAATATATAGCATTGTAAGCCTTCCTCAAGAGAAGGGAAAGAGAGGAAGTTAACAACTTAATAGGACATCTCAAACAGCTATAAAAGGAAGAACATTTCAATCCTAAATCTAGCAGAAGAAAAGAAATAAGCAAAATTAGAACAAAATTAAATGAAATAGAAAACAAAAGGATTACAGAAAAGATCAATAAATCTAAAAGTTGGTTTTTTGAAAAAAATCAACAAAATCGATAAACCTTTGGCCAACCTAATCAAGAAAAAAAGAATAAAATCTCTAATCTCATCAATCAGAAATGGTAAAGATGAAATAACAACAGACCCCTTAGAAATTCAAAAAATCCTTAATGAATATTACAAGAAACTTTATTCCCAGAAATATGACAATCGGAAGGAAACTAACCAATATGTGGAAGCATGCCACATCCCAAGACTTAGCCAGAATGACGTGGAAATATTGAACAGGCCTATATCAAGTTCTGAAATAGCATCAACTATACAAAATCTCCCTAAAAAGAAAAGCCCAGGACAAGATGGTTTCACATCAGAATTCTACCAAACCTTTAAAGAGGAACTAGTACCTATATTACTCAACTTTTTCCAAAACATAGAAAAAGACAGAATACCACCAAACACATTCTATGAAACAAATATCACCCTGATCCCCAAACCAGGAAAAGACCCAACAAGAAAAGAAAATTATAGAACAATATCTCTAATGAATATTGATGGGAAAATACTCAACAAGATCCTAACCAACAGAATCCAGCAACACATCAAACAAATTATACATCATAACCAACTGGGTTTTATCCTATGATCTCAAGGATGGTTCAACACATATAAATCCATAAATATAATTCATCACATAAACAAATTAAAAAACAAAGAACATATGATTCTCTCAATCGATGCAGAAAAAGCTTTTGATAATATCCAGCATCCCTTCATGATCATGACACTTAACAAAATTGATATAGAAGGGACATCTCTTAAACTGATAGAGGCCATCTACAGCAAACCCACAGCCAATATTGTATTGAATGGAGTTAAGTTGAAATCATTTTCACTCAGATCAGGAAACAGACAAGATTGCCCATTGTCTCCATTGTTCTTTAACATTGTAATGGAAGTTTTAGCCATCTCAATTAGGGAAGAAAAGGAGATTAAGAGCATCCATACAGGGTCAGAAGAGATTAAACCTTCACTTTTCATTGATGATATGATTGTATATCTGGAAAACACCAGGGATTCTACTATAAAACTCCTAGAAGTGATCAAAGAATATAGCAGCATCTCAGGTTACAAAATCAACACTTATAAATCTGTAGCCTTTGTATATACCAACAGCAGCCAAGCTGAAAAAGCAGTCAAAGACTCTATTTCGTTCACAGTAGTGCCAAAGAACATGAATATTTGGGAGTTTACCTAACAAAGGACATGAAAGATCTCTGTAAAGAGAACTATGAAACTCTAAAAGAAATAGCTGAAAATGTTAACAAATGGAAAAATATACCATGCTCATGGCTGGGAAGAATCAACATTGTTAAAATGTCCATATTACCCAAAGCAATATATAATTTTAATGCAATCCCTATTAAAGTTCTACTGTCATACTTTAAAGATCTAGAAAAAATAATACTTCATTTTATATGGAATCATAAAAAATCTCAAATAGCAATTACTCAGGAACAAAAACAAAGTAGGAGGAATTATGTTATCAGACCTCAGACTATACTATAAATTGATAGTGATCAAAACAGCATGGTACTGGGACAAAAACAGAGAGGTAGATGTATGGAACAGAATAGAGAGCCAAGAGATGAATCCAGCCATCTACCATTATCTGATCTTTGACAAGCCAATTAAAAATATTGAGTGAGAAAAAGATTCCCTATTTAACAAATGGTACTGGGCGAACTGACTGGTGACCTGTACAAGACTAAAACTGGACCCACACCTTTCACCATTAACTGAGATAGGCTCTCACTGGATTAAAGATTTAAACTTAAGACATGAAAGTATAAAAATACTAGAAGAAAGTGTAGGGAGAACACTTGAAGAAATAGGCCTGGGTGAATATTTTATGAAGAAGACCCCTCAGGCAACTGAAGCAACATGAAAAATACACTATTGGGACCTGATCAAACTAAAAAGCTTCTGCACAGCCAAGAACACAGTAAGTAAAGCAAGAAGAAATCCCTCATAATGGGAGAAGATATTTGCAGGTTATATCTCCAACAAAGGTTTAATAACCAGAATCCATAGAGAACTCAAACATATTAGCAATTAAAAAACAAGTGATCCCATCTCTCAGTGGGCAAGGGACTTGAATAGAAATTTCTCTGAAGAAGATAGGTGCATGGCCTACAGATATATAAAAAAATGCTCACCATCCTTAATCATCAAAGAAATGCAAATCAAAACTACTTAGAGATAGCACCTAACTCCAGTAAGATTAGCCCATATCACAAAGTCCCAAAACCAGAAATGCTGGTGTAGATGTGGAGAAAAGGGAACACTTCTACACTGCTGGCAGAAATGCAAACTAATTCGTTCCTTTTGGAAAGACATCTGGAGAACACTTAGAGAACTAAAATAGACCTGCCATTTGATCCTGCAGTTCCTTTATTAGGTATATATCCAGAAGACCAAAAATCATATTACAACAAAGATATTTGTATTGGAATGTTTATTTCAGCCCAATTCATAATTGCTAGGTCATGGAAGAAGCCCAAGTGCCCATCGACCCATGAATGGATCAATAAATTGTGGTATATGTACACCATGAAATATTATGCAGCCCTAAAGAAAGATGAAGACTTTACCTCCTTCATGTTTACATGGATGGAGCTAGAAAATATTCTTCTTAGCAATGTATCTCAAGAATGGAAGAAAAAGTATCCAATATACTCAGCCCTACTATGATACTAATTTAGAGCTTTCATAGGAAAGCTATAACCTAATTATAGCCTTAGAATATGGGGATGGGGGAGGAGAAGGAAGGGGGTTGAATGGGTGGAAGGAGGGTAATTGGTGGGGTCACTTCTATGGTTTGTCTTACAAGGGTATAAGTGAATCTTTCTAAAAGCAGAGTGTATATGTCTTAACACAATAACTAAAAAAATGACATGAAGGCTATGTTAACCAGTTTGATGAGAGTATTTCAAATTGTATATGAAAACACCACACTGTACCCCATAATTGCATTAATGTACACAGCTATGATTTAATAAAAAAAAAGAAAAGAAATCTAGTGAGAGCTTCAGGATTCCAATCTTGCAAGGATTGAATGCTAGCAAAATGACCAAGCCCCCACTGAGGGCAAATAAACCAGAACGACCAGACCGGGTCTTCTCAGCAACCAGATGGTGGCTTCAGGCACCTATCTTATACACCAAAACCAGCATATGTTGTGTGTCTCTTAACACCACAGTGCCAGCTCAATAGCCAGGCAATATATAGCAACATGCACATAAATATTTTTTCTTATCTCAATTTTTCTCCCCGTTTTCTTTTCTTGTTGTTGTTTGCTTTCTTTTGTTTGGTTATTTTTTTATTTTTTTCCCACAAAAATTTCTCATAAAACAACTAAGAAATCCCTTTCTTTCATCATACATAATTTTATTTTCAATTTTCTTTATCTATTTTTATTATTCTTTTTCCTGATCTGCTCTATTCTATTTCATATTGCATTCCATTATGAAATAGAGCCTCATTCTGAGGCCTGGACAAGAGTTTCATAGCATTTCTTTGGGTCAGGAGGCCTTAAAGCTCCTGGTCTAGGGTGTTCTTCTAGTTTTGGCCTTTGGAAAGACAGTATTGGCAGGATCCCACTATAACATAGTGATGATTTTTTTCTATATTTGGCAAAGGTGTGGTCTTGCTTTTGCACAGTGATCAAAAGGACACTTCTACACCTAAGCACAAAGACAGGTAGTTTAACATGAAGGAAGAAGTAAGATGAATAAGTAGGAGTTCCTGACCTCGAGGGACCCACAAAGCTCAGCCTCCCAGAGTCATAGAACTGAAGTGCGGGCAAAAGCACCCTGCTGAACAACATCATTTCTCTTGTTGCTCTATGTCTCTCAGTCCTTCTCTCCATTTTTGCAATATTTTTCCTGTAACCCCCCTTTTTCTTCTTTAACTTTTTCATTTCTCCCTTCCTACTCTTCATTCTTCTCTTCCTTTTGGCTCTATACCAAAAGGACACTTCTACACCTAAGCATAAAGGCAGGTAATTTAACATGAAGGAAGAAGTGAGAAGAAAAAGTAAGAGAAAGTAATGAACAAGAAGAAAACACACATGAGGAGGAAACACAGCAGAAAAATTCTGGCAACGTGAAAAACCAGAACATAGCAACCCCTCTAAGGGATCACGAGGTAACTAGCACAGAGAATTCCACCTATTAAGTAATAATGGAAATAACAGAAATGGGATTTAATATACAGATGGCAGTGAGATAGGAGAACATGAACTCCAGTCATTTCAGGCTGGGGTACCTTACCTAAGAACACCACTCTGAGGGCACAGTGAACTAGTGAGGACTCCAGGAGCCAGCAAGTAGGCCTGGAGCTGAGGAAAACTCACACAGAAGGCAAGTTTGCATACAGGTAGGGGCCATCCAGACAGTCCTCACATGGAGGACTGAGGGTAGGAAAACCTATCTTGCATCTTTTTTATTTTGGAATGGACTGCTTGCTGAAGCTGCCTTGGAAAGCTTGAACAAGTGAGTGAACTGAAACAGTATCCAGTGTCCAGGATTGAATAATGGATGGGGTGGATCACCCATCAGCTTGGCTACTAGCAGGGTGCCATCACTGTGGTTAAGAATGTGCCAGAGGAATAGTCCATAGTGTCCTAGTGCACAGCCACCTCTGGTATGCTTGCTGAAATTGGGCAATCATATTTGGGGTAAGCTGAGTATACCCTGCATCCCTAGGAAGGCCACTTTATTTTCAGGAAGCATATTTGTCATCCCTCCTGAAGAAACTGGTGAGAGCCTTCAGACCCCAATCCTGTGGAATCAGGTGCTGATGAGGTAACCAGGCCCTAACTGAGTACAGTAGGTCAGGAACACAGGACCAAATCTCCTCTGCAGTTGGAAAGTGGCTTCCAGCCCACATTGAATATATAGCAAGAGCAGCATGTGTTCTCTGTATCCTAACACTACAGTGCAACCTGGTGTCCAGGCAATATATTGCAATGTATATACATATGTGTATGTATATACATATGTGTATCTATATACACACACATATATATACATATACATATTTCTTATATTTTTGCTCTTTTTCCAAATTTTATTCTTAGTGCTTTTTATTTTTCACCCTGTTGTTGTTGGTAGTGGTAGTTGTAGGGTTTTTTGTCATTTGGTTGTATTTTTACTTTTTCATTTGTACTTTCTTCAAAAATAAGGGGTCCTCCATTTTTGTTAAGGATTTTCAGCCCCTTTTATTCTTACTTCCTTTTTCACTTCTCACCTGTTTTCTCTCTTTTGGTAGAGATTTTTCTACTTTTCTCATCTTTCTGACATAAATTTCTCATACAGTAGATAAGATATACTTTTTTTTCTTTACCTTATATAAATGTATTTTTAATTTTCTTTATTTTTATTTTTTCTTCTTTTCTCTGCATGTTGCAGAGTCATGGCCTTGTTGTGGTTAGGGGGTCATAGCATTGATTGGGGTCAAGGAGGTCACAAGTTCATAGTAAAAGGTGTCCTTCTAGCTTATACCTTGGAAAAGAGGGTATGGGTAGTTCCCTACTGCAACATACTTCTGATTTTTTCCTTCTATATTTGGCAAAGGTGGGGTCTTGTTTGGCCATGGCTGCTAAGGAGCTTCTGACTTCAAGGGACCTGACCAGACCCACTCCCTAAAAGCCTATTTTTACAGGTGTGCCCATAGCACCCTGATGTTCACCACAATTTCTCCTATCACCCCCTCTTTCTCACTTTCTAGTCCTTTCTCTCCTCTTTACTTCCTCTCCCCTTTCCTTGTTTTTTCTTTTCTTTTTTCTTTTTTTTTTTTCTCTCTTTCTATTTTTCTTTTCTTGCTCCCTTCTCACTCTTTCCCCTGATCTTCCTTTTGGCCTTATACCAAAAGGCAATTTCAACAACTAAGCCCTCAGACAAGGTAATTTAAAGCAAAAGAGGTAATGAGTGGAAAGAGCAGGGGAGGAAGTGAACAAGCAGAACACACCTATGAGGAAGGAATAACAGAAAAATTCTGGCCACATGAAAAACCAGAATAAACAACCATCCCAAGGGATCGGGACATAGCAACCACAAAGGATTCCACCTAAAAAGAACTAATGGAAATGACATAAAGGAAATGAAATTTAAAATATCGATGGCAAAAAGAATAAAGGGAATCAAAGAGTAAGTAAAAACATGGAACCAAGAAATGGATGAAAGATACGAAGAATACAAAAAGGATATGGTGGAACTTACGGAATGGAAGAAGTCAATCATGGAACTTAAAGATGTAATACAAAGTATTAATAACAATTAGACGATGGAGAAGAAAGAATCTCAGAACTAGAAATAAAGATCTTGAACTAATGCAAGCAATGAAAATGCAGAAAATAAGAGACAGAAAGCAGAACATTAGCTTAGAGAATTATGGGACTTCATGAAGAATTCAAACATATGAATTATACATATCCGTGAAAGGGAAGAATGTCTCCAAGAAATGGAACATACTTTCTGGAGGATATCATAAATAAAAATTTCTCAAGTATCACCAAAGATTCTGACACACTCCCCTTAGAGGGATGTCAAAGCCTGAACTATAACAACACAAACAGAGTATCTCAAACATTGGAATGAACTTGTCCAAAGTCAAGACAAAATAGAAAATTCTGAAAGCATCCAAGAGTAAGCACCAATTGACTACAGGGACAGATCTATCAGGATGACAGCAGACTTTTCAGCAGAAGCTTAGCTAACCAGAACAGAATAGTGATCTACTTGTTATAATAGGAAGTGATACTAAATATGCCAACTTGTCACAAAGATGTTATAATCATAAAAATATACTTATTGATTGCATAGTAAGACATGTGACATAGTAAAAATAATGTCCTTAATAGTAACCCTGAGTTATTAAGGCAAATTATATCACTTGTAGGCCCTCATTGTTTTTCAAATATATTATTCTAACAAATTCCTTCGTGATCTCCCTATTTAGATCTAATCTCCTTCCAAATATTCTCCACAGTAGCTATAGAAAGTTTTTCTAAATTATGAATTTGTCACTCTGCTAACCCTTCAATGGTCTCCTATCACCTGAAGCATAGAACCTAAGTTCCTTAGTATATTACACAACTACCTTAATGACCTGGCTCTTCAATTTTTCTAATTTCATCTATTATCATATTGTTCTTTGAACTTTTGCTCCAACACCACCAAACTATAGCTTTGTTCATGCTGCCCCTGGATTTAAAATGCCTTCATCTCCTTTCATCTGAGCTAATTTTATTCACATTTAAAAACTCATCTCTCTATCAAAATTTTCTATGATCAGAGCTAAATATCCTTCCTTGAGTAGCCTCTTGAGGTAAGGGGTTATGCTTCATTTGTCTTTGTATCCTCAAGGCATGTGACCTCTGCACGTCCTTCAGGTCACAGGCATGTGATCTCTGCAGTCACACAGGATCTCAAGCTCAGCAGAGCCCCCTGTTTGCTTTACTGCTCTGTTGTCAATGTCTTGAATTTATTGATAGTTTGCAACAAAGGGACCTGCATTTTAATTTTGCAATGGACTATGCAAATTACATAGCTGGTCCTCAAAAGTACTCAATAAATGCTTGCTAAACTGAATTCCCTGGCTCAGTTGCTTTTCTAGCTTTATTAATAATAAACTCAATTACTCACAAACTCTATTCTTTAAGTCCTGTTGGTTTTATCACTGACTTATCTCTTGGAACCATCAACATTTTAGTTTAACCATTTCTTAATGCTTCACTTAAATGAGAATGTGTGTGTTTATGTATATGTGTATCTGTGTGTCTGTGTATGTATGTGTGTGCTATGTATCCAAACAACACAAAAAATTGTGAAAATACTGTTTTCAAATGGTATCCAGGAGGGTTTCTTACAACAGGAAATTTTATCACCAACTGAGAAATCTTTTTGGTCATGTAGCATCATTAGTGAGTTTCATGGCTATAAACAGAGTAATTCTGAAGCTTGCAGATGCAGTAACCCATATAAGTATGTAAAGCAAAAGTATTCATAGCTTCTCCATCAAAGATCATTGCTATAATTCCTAAACCATTTGTCTTATATCTATTCCTAAATTTTATTTTTATAATAATGACCAGTCTAACAATACAGCATAGAAATGGTTCACATTTATGTTGTGATAGCAAAGAAAGGCAAGCTTCAAGATGATTTCTCTTATAATATTCATTTAATTCATGCAAAAGTGATATATCCCATTTCTTTATCTTGCTGATTTGTTTCAAAAGGTCCAATATGGTTGAAACATTAATATCAAACCTGCTATAAATTTACATGTAGCTTAAAATAGATTTGCTTCCACTATAGCTTTCATCAACCACCTTGTTCGCAGGTCACCCACATGGCTCATTTTCAAGATTAAAATCACTAGAACAGAACTTCTCAAACCTTTGTTATACTATTCATTCTTTATCCTCATCCCTCCACGACTTTCACTGATATACCTTGTTAGTTATTCTGAGCTGTCTGTGTTGCATTGTTCCACGATGTGAAGCAATTTCAAAAACAACATCAATTTTTTACTTATTCATGGTTTCAGAAAAATTGTTTTTGGAAAAAACAATGAAAAATAATCTCAAGCTAAAATATGTGTTTTAAAGAATGAGGATGTACCCTCAAAACTGAAAGAAAAACAAGAAGTGTCAAAGCGAAATGTCAAAAGATACATACATGTCAATTGTCAAACTTAGGACTTTAGGAAATTGGACATTTCATTGTCAATAACCTATTAACAGTGAATCTGCAAATGATAAGAAAGTGAAACAGCTTTATTGCTGATATGGTGAAAGTTTTAGTGGTCTAGATAGAAGACCAAACCAGGTACAATATTCCCTTCAATTGGAGTCTAACCCAGAAAGAGGCCCTAACTCTTTTCAGTTCTGTGAAGCCTGAGAGAGCTGCACAAGAAAAGTTTGAATCTAGCAGAGGTTGGTTCATGAAATTTATGGAAAAGAAGCCATCTCCATAACATAAAAGTGTAAAGTGCAGCAGTAAGTGCTAATGTAGAATATGTAGTAAATTATCTGGAAGTCCTAGCTAGAATCATTGATGAAGGTGCTACATAAAATAACAAACTTTCAATATAGATGAAACAGAATTCTATTTGAAAGAATATTCCATATAGTGTTTCATAGCTGGAGAGGAAAAGTCAATGCCTGGCTTCAAAGCTTCAAAGGACAGGCTGACTCTTGTTAGGGGCTAATGGAGCTGGTGACTTCAAATTGAGGCCAATGCACACTTACCATTCTGAAAGTCCTAAGGCCCTTGATAATTATGCTAAATTTACTCTTCCTGTGCTCCATAAATGGAACAAATAAGTTTGGATGACAGCGCATCTGTCTGTAGCATGGTTTACTGAATATTTTGAGCCCATTATTGAGGCCTATTGCTCAGGAAAAGACAATTCTTTCCAAAATATATTGCTCACAGACAATATACCTACTCATCTAACAGCTGTGATGGAACTGTATAAAAAGGTTAATGTTGTTTTCATGCCTACTTATACAGCATCCTTTCAACAGCCCATGGATCAAGAAGTAATTTCAACTTTCAAGTCTTACTATTTAAGAACTACATTTTGTAAGTCTGTAGCTGCCATAGATAATTCCTCTGATGAATAAAGCAAACTGAAAACTTTCTAGAAATGTTTCACCATTCTATATGAATTAATATTCATGATTCGAGAAGGGAGGTAAAAAATACTATTAACAGAAGTCTGAAAGAAGTTAATTCCAACCCTCATGGATGACTTTGAGGTATTCAAGACTTTCATGGAGTAAAAACTGAAGATAGAGTAGAAATACCAAAAGAAACGAATTAGAAGTGAAGCCAGAAGTTAAACTGAATTACTATATCTGATGATAAACCTCAAACAGATTGGGACTTGCTTCTTATGGACGAGCAAATAATGTGTTTTCTTTAAATTAAAATCTACTTGCAGTGAAGATGCTGTGAATATGGTTAAAATTACCATATGATTTAATGGGTAGGTATCCAACCTGTGCCTGCAGGCTACATGATGATTTTGAAAGGACTTTTTTTTACTTATCTCTGATGTCCCAATATCACAAAAAGCATGCACAAAAAAATTTTTTTAACTAATCAGCTTTCCTTCATGTTGTATATTGACAGTGTGGCCAAGGAGGACTCTTACTCTTCCACTCCTGATTTCGAACATTATATAAACTTAGTCAATAATGCAGCAACAAGGTTGGAGAAGACTGATTCCAGTATTGAAAGAAGTTCTATGATAGGAAAAATAATGTCAAACATCATTTCATGGCACAGAGAAATCTTTCATAAAAGGAAGCATCTATGTATGTAGCAATCAAATGGTTTTTTGTTTTAAGAAATTGCCATTTGGCTCAGTGCCTGTAGCTCAGCGGCTAGGGCACTGGCCAAACATACACTGGGGCAGGTGGGTTCTAACATGGCCTGGACCTGCCAAACAACAACTGCAACAAAAAAATAGCCGGGTGTTGTGGTGGGCACCTGTAGTCCCCGCTAGTTGGGAGGCTGAGGCAAGAGAATCGTTTAAGCCCAAGAGTTTGAGGTTGCTGTGAGATGTGATGCCACAGCACTCTACCAAGGGTGACATAGTAAGACTCTGAAGAAAGAAAGAAAGAAAGAAAGAAAGGAAGGAAGGAAGGAAGGAAGGAAGGAAGCAAGGAAGGAAGGAAGGAAGGAAGGAAGGAAGGAAGGAAAAGAAAGAAAAGAAAGAAAGAAGAAAAAAGAAATTGCCACAGCCACCTCAACCTTTAGCAGCCACCAATGGGATTAGTCAGCAGTTATCAAAAGTAAGGCATGAACTTCCACCAGCAAAACATGACTTGCTGAAGGCTCAGGTGATCAATAGCATTTTTTAGCCATAAAGTAATTCTTACTTTAGGTCTATATACTGGGGTTTTTAGACATAATGGTATTGAATCCTTGGTAGACTACAGTACAGTGTAAACATAACTCCTATATGCACTGGGAAACCAAAATAACTGTGTGACTTGCTTAATTGCAATATTTGATTTCTTGTTGTGGTCTGGAACCAAACTCACAAACCTTTGAGGCATGCCCATATTTGGACAGCTCATTTTAAAACTTGACAGAATTTGGTGGACTGGGAAATGTGAAGCAATTAAATGGCTTTTTTAATTTCTCCCTTTTCCTTTTTTTCTTTTCTTAAATATGGAACATTACACAAATTTACTGTCATCCTTATGTAGGGGTCATGCTAATCTTCTCTTGTATCGTTCCAATTTTAGTATATGTGCCGCTGAAGCAACCATTCCTTTTTCTTTATCAAAAAACTTTTTACATATATTTTGTTGCTTAATGTGAAATTTTTAACAAATGTATATATTATTTATATGTCATGAATTGATCAGTAATAAGGTACTATGCATACACAATGATTAAAAATATAGTTTTCAGAGCCAAAAAATCCTCAGTTTCAATTCAACTTCACCACTTGAGAATTATGCAATTAAGGACAAATTACAAAGCTCACTTTCCTCACATACCAAGAAAAACCTAATACTCCAGAAGTATTATGCGAGAAGTATTAAATAGGATAAAGTATATAAATCACTTAAGACAGTATCTTACAAGAAGTATTAAATGATCATTTTTATTTGTTTTTTTTTTTTCAGGAGAAAGCACAAATGCAGTCCCCCACTATCACAAATTATGCAGTCGAAGTTCCCACATTTGGGGAAATCACTGGGGTCAGCACATCCAGGTGCAATGGTTAAGCCTCGCCCCAGGAAAACCACCTTCATGATCATGGTATCTCCCCTGCCAGGTAAGTATTTTTATTGTTATTCTTAATGTTCTTGATGCTATTACTGTGTAATTTAAATATAAAAACACAATAGAATCTCCATAACTGACTCTCTTTCTCCATTGACCACCTTCTTAACTTGACCTAATTTTCATGTACCACAGGTATGTATCAGCACAGTAGGCCTAGTCCCTTATGTTGACCACCCTCTATATGTTGGACAGTAATTTATTACAGTTCCTTGGGTAGACAGCTTACAGAGATTTTACTATATCTTATTAATCTTAAAAATCTCATTTATAAAGATAATTTTGTGCATTATCTCTCCACCCTCATTTATTCATGTTTATTGAGCTACTTACAGGAGTGATAGAACAAAAATGATGGAGAACAAATATTAATAAAAAATCATCCCTGACTTCAAGAACTTACAGTGATGCAGAAGAGACAACTAAATGACTTGTATCCAATACGGTCTATATAGATGATCCTAAAAGGTACCTGTAAATATAGAGGTAAGATTGCCCTAACCTGATTGACAGGCAATACCAGGTAGAGAAAGGGATCAGAGATACAGAGAAAACATCATCATCACCAAAGGTAAAAGGCCTTGACAGAATTTGGTGGACTAGGAAATGTGAAGCAATTAAATATGGCTTTTTAAATCAAAGCTCTTTGAAGAAAAATAGTTTTGGAGAAAGAAAGATCTTTCCTCATCCTTCTATTACCCACATTATTTTATTCAACAAATACTGTATTCATTTAATGCTTTATGAGCGCTCAACTTGGTTCTATAGGAGAGCAGAGATTAATCTGGCTCAGAGTCTGTCCTAAAGCAGGTTATCTTCTGGTAGAGGAAAACAAAAGAAGTTAAGAAATCATGAAAAGTGTCATGCATCTCTAGAGAGATAAAATTAGGGTAGTGTGGCTATTTTCTAAGGTGAAATAATAACTATATAAAGAGAAATGGAGAAAAAGAGATCAAAGATTCATAGAAGAGTTCACATTTGACCTATAGGCATTATTTTTTATAAGAAAAGCAATTAATCATCCACAAGGTAGGATTCAGGCAATATGCTAGGCACTTCACATCCTACCCAACCCTGGAAAAAAATACTTAGAAAGGCTTGTCTGAAGGCAATATATTTCATCCACATGAACCAATAATCTTCATTCTTTAAATCTATTAATCACCTTTCTCCTTCTCAGTAAGTCTGTATGTACCATCAAAATCCTTTTTAAGATAGGACTCCAATCAGCCATAGTCACTCAGAGCTGCACAAAAGAGAAAACCCCTCTGATATCCATATTGCAAATAATCTAAAATAAATCCTTGAATTAAATCAGATCAGATGAAAGCTGTATATGTCAAACAAATCTTTTAAGTGGCAACTAAATTGCTTTCACTGAAATGCCAGTTAACACAACTGCAGCCTACGTTGAAAGATGTTACAAGATACACCACAATGAAATATATTGCTTTAAATTCCAAAGGGATATTGTTAAAAATGCTATTCATCATATTTTCAGTGTCTGCTTTAGGAAGCTGAACAGGAAGAATTTCTCTCAGATTTCAGAATCTGGTTTACTTTTATCTTATGACTAGCTGCAGAAAATTCATAGTTAAATTTATTGTCTACCTTATAGAAAATTTATATGACCTCATATTAAGCATTTTATGTAATCATCAGCTGAATTTTCTTATACTGTATCCCCTGTGGTGGTTAAATTTATGTTGCCAACCTTACTGGGCCAAAATGTGCCCAATTAAACATTATTTCTGGGTGTGTCTGCAAAAGTACTTCTGAATGAGATTAGCATTTGAATCAGTGGATTTAGTCTAAAGTAAATTGCCCTACCCCTTTTTAGATGGGCATGACCCAAACAAAAAGAAAGAAAGGAGGAATTCACCCATTTTTACTTGCTGCTTGCCTACTGGAGGTGGAATATCAGTCTCCATCTGTTCTTGACCTAGGATATACATTGTTAATTTACACGTACCAGGTTCTCAGGTTTTGAATTAGAACTGAAATTACATCACTGCCTTTCCTGGGTCTCTAGCTTGCAGTTAACAGATCATGGGACTTCTCAGTCTCAGTAATCACATTAGCAAATTTCTCCAAATAAATCTCTCCACATATAATATATATGATGTGTGTGTGTGTGCACGCACATGTATATATTCTTTGGTTCTATTTCCCTAGAGAACCCTGACTAATACAGACTTTGGCATTGACAAAGAGTTTTTAAAAATGAGTTTTCTGAATTGGTTTTGGGGTTTCTGGGACTGTTTTTCTAATGCAATCAGATTTAAAGATGCTAATGACACTATTTCAAAGAGATCACCGTTACTCCATGGCATTAACTGTTTATAGAGATATGCAAAATACCTGAACTGGATGCTCCTAATTCACCACTTACAATAAGCAAGAAGTTATGTAACTCTGTCTAAAAAACTTTCAAACATTTTTAGAAAATTAACAAATATATAATGACATTGATTAGTTGCTCCTAATATCACTGGTCAATGTAGTCAAAAAAAGAGATGAGCTCAGGGATTAGAATTCCCAGGGTATGTGGGTACATACACATATAACCTATGAGCTTCTATATGTGCCCTGACAGACACCCTTATCTCATGTAGCCCCAGAACGTCATCCTGTCACTGCCTAAATTACAACACAAGTTGAACTCCCAGCCTGGCAGGGTGAAAATTTTTCAGTGGGAAAAATGAGATCCCATAACTTGGGATATAGATATAAGGGAACTCTGATGAAGCTGGGGATGTGGAAACATTCAATTCTGATGAATCTCCTTCACCCTAATATAATCCCCTTTCTAACATTTCCCCTATTTATTTGGTTTGTAAATATTATTATTTTATGTATATTTTGGTAAAGTAGCTTAAATACTTAAATAAGGAAATATACATATATGTATAATTAAAATAAAGCAGGTATCATTTCTCATTAAAAAGTAAGCAAACTGACTCATTTTTAAAGCCAACGTTTGAACTGAAGTTTAACTCCAATTGATCACTCTACTATACTGCAAGGCTCAGGCATTACTAGTACAGAGGCAATTGTTACAACCAATGTTAGTAAAATATTCATTGTTCATTTGTTGATTATGTGGTATGACTGAACAATTTCAATGGAGCTTTTTTTTTTTTTTTGGTAAGGGAAGGAAAAAGACTGATTAAAGATGTTCTGGGAAAAGAATCTGGATTATTTCAGGCTATATGTAAATCAAGACAACACTTAATCTTTAAAATGAGGATAAATCTCTTCTCTCACTGAGTAAGGATTATTGTAAAAAGCCTTCAGGTCTTTAACTGAGTTAATAAAAAATCAATGATATTTTCTAGATATCAAGTATATTACTGACAAGAACTTGCACAAGATTTAAAGAAAATGGAAGAAATTGTTTCTAATTATGTGGAAATTATTAGGTCTGGCTGGAAGCACAATACTATGATAATACGTTATAGGCTGAATTGTGCCACCTGAAATTTTATATGTTGAAGTTCTAACCCTAGTACCTCAGAATGTGACTTTAGAGATAAGGCCTTTATAGAGTTAGATAAGCCCTATAGAGATCTCTGAAGTCACGTTCTCAAAGAGCTAAAAGTAGACTTTCCATTTGATATTGCAATTCCATTACTAGGTATCTACCCAGAAGAACAAAAATCATTTTACTATCAACACATTTGCACCAGAATGCTTATTGCGGTTTAATTCATAATTGCCAAGTCATGGAGCAACCCAAATGCCCATCAACCCAAACTGTGGTACATGTCTACCATGGAATACTATTCAACCATTAAAAACATGGAGACCTTACATCTTTTACATTTACTTGGATGAAATTCAAACACGTTTTTCTTAGTATCTTAAGAATAGAAAAATATCCAATGTACTCAATACTAATATGAAACCAATATATAAACAATTATATGCTCATATGGAAAATAAAACACAACTACAGTCTAGTACAGAGCAAGAGGAGTAGGGAGGAGGAAAAGGGAGGGGGAGGACAATTGGCATAAGGAGGGAGTGCATGTGGTAGGATCTCACCTATTATGCCCCTGGGTGAGGGGCTCTTTTACAACTGGAACTTTACCCTGGAAATGAGAACAATGTAATCTAAAAATCTGTACCCTCATAATAATTTGAAATCAATCAATAAATAATTTTTTTAAAAGTAGAAATTTAGAGACAGACACACACAGGGAGAACACCATGCAAAGATATTAGGGTGATAGTCTACAAGCCAAGAGACACCAAAGATTGTTAACAAACTGCTAGATTCTAGGGAAGCAGCATGAAACAGATTCTTCCTCATGATCCTTGGAAGGAACCAGCTCTACAAACATCTGAATCTCAGGCTTCTAGCCTCCAGAACTGTGAGACAACACATTTCAGTTGCTTAAGCCATTCAGTTGTAGCATCTGGGGACAAACTAAGTACTATGGAACTATGAGAAAATAAATTTAGGTTGTTTAAGCAGCTTAGTTTTTACTTTGTTACATCAACCCTATCAAACTAATACAATGTGAAATAATCAAAGAGTGAAATTTTACATAAGGAAATTTTCAGTTGTTTGGTATAAACAACCAATGATTTTAGAGTTCAGAGAACTGTTACATAAAAAACACTGATACATCTGTTTACATACACACACACATAAAAATATACTTTTATGCAAATTATTCAAAACCAAAGAAAATTAACAATTACATATAAAAGTATATTTGCCTTTTATTAATATTCTCAACATATTCTGAGTACCTACTATGCTCATTCAGAGTATGACACTCAGGAGATAAAGAGCTTAACAAGATCTAACCCCTATTAGATGAGAATACACAAGTTGTGAACTCCCCTTTCAGAACACCCACAGCATTTGTCAATTATGAAGAAATTTTACCTTCTGTCTTTTGTTTGTATTCTACTGAATCTGTTCTCTAATATGTTTTGTAAGGAAGTTTCCTCTCCCCAAAGACTAAGGTCTGTGAGCATAGCATACAGAAGCAAGTACATATTATATTAGATGTCTGATCAATCATTATCTATATATAGTTAAACCATGCCAGTTTTATGCCAAAAAAAAAAAAATTCCTGGGAAAGCAGTTTGTAAAATATAAGGTATTACATAAATGTTCATTAGTATTATTATTATCATTTATACTTTTAATCATTTATAGCAAATAAAATTGTTTATATCCAAGTTAATTCCCTAACATTCCATTATGGTAAAATACTAAATGAGTTGAATCACATTGAATGGTCAGATGGAAATCAATTCTTATTAGTACCAGAGAAGCTCAATGGCAAAGAACTTTAATGCACTTACCACTTTCAAAGCAAGCATCAAAGATGAGATGTCCTTTCTTGGGCAGCCCACAGTATCCAGCTGGAAGCATCATATATTTGCTCACATTCCCTCCAATGGCATCATCATTTCCCACATCGCTGCCTATTATATCAAAAAAAAAGGCTTATGTTAAACTGAAAGTATATTTGGTAATATCCCCAGGGCTTATTTAGGCAAAAAGAAATGAATTACCTGTTGTAGTAAAGCATAAAGAGAATGTATTTTGAAATCAAATGATATGGGCTCAAATCTCACCTCTACTAAACACTAATTTTCTGTGCACCAAAACAATCAACCAATCAAGAGGAACTGAGGCTAACTTTAAGCCTCAGTTCCTCTCATCTATAAAAAGGAAATAATAAACCCATCTTCCAAAGTTGTGATATAAAAATTAGATATGAAAATATCTAGTATTATTACTGAAATCCAAAAAATGTTCATTAATTTGCATCAACTATTTAATAAGTGGTAATGTATCTGATTGTCACAAGTATAGGCATTGTCTAAATTTGAATAAAGCAGTAGTTCTATAAATTACATTATGAGTTCCAAATGTTCCCACCCACCAGGAACAATTTGAAAACTACTGAATTAACATAGAAGTTCTATATCCTAACAGGAATTTTAATATTTAAAAGTTTACAAAGTTTCACTTTCACTTAGGATATAGAAAAATGGAAAAAAGATCACTTCTCCATTAACAAGAAATATCCAGCTTGGCACCTGTAGCACAGTGATTATGGTGCCAGCCACATAACTGAGGGTGGCAGGTTTGAACCCAGCCCAGGCCAGCTAAACAACAATGACAACTGCAACAAAAAATAGCCAGGAGTTGTAACAAGTGCCTGTAGTCCCAGCTATTTGGGAGCTTGAAGCAAGAGAATCCCTTATGCCCAAGAGTTTGAGGTTGCTGTGAGCTGTGATGTCACCACACTCTACCAAGGGCAACATAGTGAAACTCTGTCTCAAAAAAAAAAGAAAGAAAGAAAGAAAAGAAATACCCCAGTAAAAAACAAAATTGAGGTTGCAAGGCAACCAAATAATCCAATATCAAAGGAAAGTCAGGCCTCATTGATAAAACAGGGGAAGCAAACACTGACCTCTATGGCAGAGCACAAAAAGAAAAAACGCTGGGTCCCACACCTACCATCTTTAACTATTACAGCTCAAATATAGCAAATATGATAGAGTAAATCTACTGGGAGTAACACACAGGAAATTCACACACACTTGAAGATTCTTCTGTATAAGGCTTCTACCATGTGTTCAGGGGAAATATCAAGGGCAAGGCAATAGACCAGAAAATGCATTTGTTTGTGGTGCATGCCTAGACAAATGGTTTGGCATCTGCTAGAAAGACATAAAGCTCCATCATTTTTTTCCTCATGGGAAAAAAAAAGACCTACCACCACTAAAGGAGAAATAATACTTATCACTTCAGTTAACAAAGGAGAAGAAGAGAAACAATAAAAGAAAAATCTATACCTGACAGAGGAGCAGAAAACACATTTGAGCCCAGGTTTACATATCAACATTTTTATAGGGTTCTTAGAAACAAGAGAGCAACAGAAAACTGAATCACACAAGGTCTAACAAAGATTCAAGGAGGAATTTGACTGGCATGGGAAAAATAGGTGGAATCATTGACAAAACTCCACACCAAAAACAGGGTATTCAGGGCCTGCTTAAGACTGATGCTAGACCACTGCAAAAGAAAAAGTTCTGTTCCCTCAGTACTGTACCAGCAAGCACTTAAAAAATAATAGCAAAATACTTTTAGAGTACAGACATAAGTATGGAGAAAAACCCCATATGTAAACATGCAAGGTCAAAAGTTTAGAGTGAAGCATAACATTGAACATAACATTCTTCTGTCAAGAATAAAGTAAAACTAGAAGAACGTGAAGCTAGTGGCAAACTAAAGATAAACGTCGTGGTAAAGAACTCGAGCCTCACTAGGAATAGACTAGGCTGACACAACCCCCAATGTAAATGACCTAGGAAAGAGGTGTATCATTCCAGTGACAAATAGTATGTATATCTTTCTCTGCTGTTCTAAACTAGATAGCCAGCATTTATTGTGGGACATACAAAAAAAATTAAGAAAAATACCCTACTGTCTACAGACAAAACAATAGACAGAACCAGATTCTGAAATTACCAGATCACTGAATTGATTAAGATAAATAGTTTAAAGGCTCTAGTAAAGAAAGACAAAATTTATGAACAAATTAGAGATTTCATCAGAGAAACATAACCTTGATAATGTGTAGCAATCCTTTGCGCCTCTGTGGCCCTGGTCGCGATCACAGCAGGAAGAAACCAGGCATGACGCAGATTAGAAGTACAAGCTTGTAGGAAGCAAGCTAGCCCTTCTTAGCAGAATAGCCCCCAGCAACCACCACACTAGCCTTTTATTGAGAGGTACAACCCAGGTAAGGGGAATAATTAACAAATGACTACAGGCTGAAGGCTCTGGGCTTTCTCCACAAGGAGCACCTGCAGACAAATGGCCTAAGGGTCCACCCCTCAGCTGGAGATCATCTTGCTCAGAGATTGTCTCACTCTTGGGGTCCCCAACAACAATGAATAAAAAGGAAATGACAAACCTAAACAGTAACAGACATGAAGAATGTCCTTGATACAAAAATAAATCGCTAATCAAATCAATAAAAATACACTGAAAAGTAATGCAAAGAAATAAGAACTATTAAAAACAAACAAACAAGAATACAACATCCAATAGCTGTGGAACAATATTAAAGGACCTAAAATATATATAACTGAGGTTCTAGAGGAGATAAGAAAAAGAATGGAGAAGAAAGGAAGAAATACCTGAAGATAGAATGCCTGAAAATTTTCCAAAATTAATCAAAAATAGAAAGCTACAAATCCAACAAGCAAAAAGGAGAATAAATATATTTTTGAAATTAGATATTTGACCTTTTAAAAGTTAAATCACATACAAAGTGTTAATTACATGGGAATTGTATTTAATTCTAATTACACTTTGTATGCATGGGGTGGATATTTACAACAGTGACGTGCAAACTCTTCCAAGAATATCCTCAAGTCCTCACAGGGATAATGGAGAGGAAGGTAGTTACTCCAAGAACTTCCACTAGAGATGAGTAACTAGAACTATATTCATACCCCCTCCATAAATAATTAGAAAACAGACAATTGCATGTGAAATAACTCTTTTCAGACTTGGATGACAAGAAATGCAAAATGATAATGCCTTAGAAAATGAAAATAAATGAAGGGAGCCTAACAATAGACCCACCTTTGGATTAAACACTTTCATGAAAATACTGCAGTTGAGAGAGTTCCCAAGCAGAACCCAGAAGTTTCTCTGAGTTGAGCAGGCAAAAAATAAGAGTTTGGAGATGCTGATGAACCTTGTATTTGAGGTTCAATGCACTGAGGAGAAGGAAGCTATGCAGAGCCAGAGCACTAAAAATGCACATAATGTCTCCATGAATCTTTGAATGAATACCAAGCCATGCAGAGTGAAACTCCATTAGGCCAGGGAAAATAATGATCCAGAAATTATAGAAACAAAACTGAGAAAACATTCAAATTGCAACCACACAGAGTAGAAAATCTGCATTGAAAATTCAGAGTATTAAGTAGAGATTCCAAGTAGGTACTAGCCATGAACACTTGAAAAATAAAATTTAAAGTACAGTACCATCTAAAATAGCATCAAAAAACACAAAATACTCAGCCCTTAACAACTTATGTACAAGAACTATGTGCTGAAAACTAAAAAACCCTTGCTGATGGATATTAAGGAAAACTCAGTTAAATCCCACAGTACACCATGTTTATGGATTAGAAAACTCATTTTTGTAAAAATGAAAATTTTCCTCATTTTTTCTCTAGAAAAGATACAATACCAATCAAAAATTACAACAGAAATTTTTGTAGAAATAAGTAAGTTTATTATAAGATATACATGGACATTCAAAAGGCTTAGAATACCTAAAACCATTTTAAACAATAAGAAAGTGTTGGAGAACTTACATTACATGATAATAAGATTTACCAAAATAAGCATATTATAGGCATCAGAATAGACATATCAATTAGTAGATCAGAATAGAGGGTGGAGAAATATATCCATGTACATCTGGTCTTAAGTTCAAACAAAGCTATAATAGTTACCTAATCAGAAAAGAATTTTTTTTACAACAAATAATGCTAGAACTGGACATCTTTTCAGGAAAAATAACTTCACACAATACAAAAATTACTTGAAATTTCTCATAGACCTATCACTAAAAATATAAAATTTACAGAATCCTTACAAATCCTATATTCTTGGAATAGGCAAAGATTTCTTAGACAAAACAAAGAAAAGTATAAAACGTAAAAGAAGAAGAGGCTGTTGACTGAGAAGGGGCACAAGTGACCTTGCTAGGATGGTGGAAATACTATGTATCTTTATGATTTTGGAGGCTATATTGGTGTATATATTTGCCAGTACTCACTTAATTGTATGCTAAAAATGGCTACATTTTATTACATTATACCCCAATAAAGTTTTTCTAACATTTTTAAAAGTGAAAGTGACCAGATCCTATTTTAATGTCACAGAATTAATTCCATCTGTTATATAAACAAAAAGTAAAATTATAAGTATATACACTGAAAAAAAGTAAAATGACCTATGACTTATGCCCCTTAAAATCCTATTCTCATTTCCTAGATATAAATGTTCTTAATCATTTGTTTTAGTTTCTCAGGCATTATTCTACATAGTATCCTTATACATCTGTATTGCAATTTATCACTATCAAATGGTATCAATTAACACTCTGCTAGAAAAGATAAGGAAATGGCTGTTGTACATTATTGTTCATATTTCTCACAATTTTGTTATTTCTATTATTATTTTCATTATTCTGTTGACATGATTACCAATGTGAGCAGTTCGCATAGGGGGCGTTTTGAAATTTTGTTGAGGCATTTTTTATTTTAATTATGATGCAGTAACACCGATGGTATTGGCTTGGTAGGGACCAAAAATGCAAGATGTACTCCAAAGCAAAAGAGAGCACTGTACAACTTCCACAAGTCCCACCAGACATTCATGAACACAAAAATGCTACTTGTATGAGCTTACTACCTACTTCTGTTTACATACAAATACAAATAATTTTGCAATAAACACTAATTTAATGCAACTAACATGTAAATCAAAGAAATACTATAGCAAATTTGTTCATAATTTTATCCCAAATCACACCATTTTAGAGAACTATGACACCAACAGCAATGTTACTTATTACATTTGATTTATTAATACAGCACCCCTATATCAGTCAATATTTGTGACAGTTATGTTTATTCTGATTTTATACCCAAATGAAAATGTTAGACATCTTATTATGTTTTCCATTTGCCTATATATATGCATATCTTCATTTTTCCTTGTGGAGAAATCCTACCCAACCTGTAGACATGCATAAAATGTCATCTCCTCAAGGAAGTTTTACCTGATTTCCCCAAAGCTAATCATTCCTCCTCTGTATTCCTACACATGTTTTTTATAAGCTCACTACAGGATTTTTTTATCACTGTCTATTTATCCCAAGTGATAAAAGAATGTATTGCCTTATCTTTTTATAACAACTTACCCTGTCTTCACTCCAGCTATGATACAATGCCTGGCAGAATGCCATTAATCTATAAAAAGTCAATGAATTACTAAAATAAAAAAGCCTTTTTGGAAGTAAATTTGATTGGAATACTGACCATTGTTTTTTATTTATTTGTTGAGAGCATAGGGGATATGTGTTATATTCTAAAACCATCAAAAGAAGAGAAAGCACATTTATATTTGCACTTCACTAAGACAGACAGTGATGATATAAAGAGACCAAATAGTCAAGTAAGACAAGACACCACAAAACATGAGTGTACTGACACAAATAAATGAGGAGGAAATAAAAACTATAACCTGAAATGTTAACTCAATAAAATGGTTGATTATTTAAATGTATAAGGCAGGAAATCAAAGTTGCTATTCTCAGAGAAATCATATCTCAATTACACTCCACAAGCATATAAAACCATTTAAAATAATGACATTTACAATAATACAAAATAATCCCTGGTGTCAGAATTATTCTTGCTATAGAATAACTTTTAATTTCTTCACTTCTGTACATTTTAATGTTTTAATGTTCATTTTAATGTTTCACTCGGATTTTCATATTCAAATCCTTTACTGTTATTTCAAAATATCCCACATTTTGTTAAGGCAGCAGGAATTAGTAGTTAAGAATTTGGATTTCACAGTCACATAGATTTGAGATTGAATACACTTAGATACGTAATAATGTAAGACCTTTGCTAAGTAATTTAGCTTCTCTCAGCCTGTCTCCTTACTTTACAATATTATTCTGAGGGTTAGAGAAAATAAATGTAAATCAGGCATGCTCAAACTACAGCCCGTGGGCCACATGTGGCCCACCTAGAACATTTATCTGGCCTGCCAGGTGTTTTTGCTGCCACTGCCTGTCCTGCTTAGCAGCCAACTTGTCCCAGGGCCGCAGCCCAGCCCTCCAATGCTCTGAAGGACAGTGAACTGTCCCCCTGTTTAAAAAGTTTGAGGACCCCTTATAGAACATAGTATTTACTAGATAAGTAGGTGGTTGTTATTATTGTTATGATCATTATTATTATTGTCACATGTATCTTAAAATAAGTATACTTAACAAAAAGAATACAAGATCCATTCCATAAAGTATAAGGGAAGATTCAGAAAAAAGTAGGGAATTATTTATTTATTTATTTATTTATTTATTTGGAGACAGAGTCTCACTATGCTGCCCTTGGTAGAGTGCCACAATGTCACAGCTCACAGCTCACAGCAACCGAAACTTTTTGGCTTAAGCAATTCTCTTGCCTCAGCCTCCCAAGTAGCTGGGACTACAGGCGCCTGCCACAATGCCCAGCTATTTTTTTGTTGTAGTTGTCACTGTTGTTTGGCAGACCCAGGTTGGGTTTGAACCTGCGAGCTCTGGTGTACCAGAGAACCCAGAGCTCTGCTCTGCTCTAGTGTCCTAGCCACTGAACTATAGGTACCAAGCAAAGGAAGGGAATAATTTAAATTGCTATCGATAAGGAATGTCTTGGTGAAAATCTTTTCTTTAAAGTAAACACTGAATATGTTTGCATCCTGTTAAGTTACACACTAAAATACATTTATTATAGTGTGCAAAATATTTGTCTCCAAACATAGAGACAGAGCAACATAGCCAATTTTTTTAATTTAAGGAAGCTAGAGACAAAAGGTAGAATAAAACAATTGCAGTTTATCTTTAATGAAGTAAAGATCTAATCCGCATAATATTGTTGTTATTTATATCCCTTGCTGACATTGGTTCTATTGCTTTTGAGAAATAACATGTGAATAACAAACATTTACAGTAAAAATAATGAACATATATGGAGGCAAGGGGACAAAGAAATATGTATGTCTACAGATGTAGCATTTATCTGGTGAAATAGTATGATAATTATATCTTGTTTCACTCAGATAAACAGGCCTACTAAGATATCTAGAAATAGATTCTAAAGCTTTGTGGATTTTTTGACATTTAAATGAGTTGCGCTGCTGATGGATGTAAAAAAAATCCGTTTGTTTTACTTTTACATTGGAAACTACTTCATGCAAGTTGTGAGCAATTCATATTGCTCAAAAATGAGGAAAACAACTTATTAATTAAAACTGACCTTTAAATAGGACATGTACACATATTCCACCTTACAGGCTAAAACACCTTTGAAGAGGTAACAAATTACCTCTATGTATAAGTGACATTCAGTTAAAGGGGTCTATTAAAAGTTCCATTATGATGCCATATTTCTAGGGCTTCATAATTTTGAGAGAAAATTACATTAATTTATTTGCAAGAATTATACACCAATTCTTCCCCAAGAAAATAAATCTAAAATCTCCTCTTGTGGGAAACAAAACTCAACAAAATTCAAGTAGCTAGGAGTAGGGAGGAAGGAATGGGTAAATTCACACCTAACGGCTACATTGCACAATTTCGGGGCAAAAGGCACACTTAAAACTTTGACTTAAAAGACACTAAAGCAAACTATGCAACCAAAACATGTGTACCCTCATCATATTCTGAAATAAAATAATAAAATAAAATAAAATCTTTAACTATGGATGTTTTAGGAAAGAGAAACAAGTCTTTTAGAAACTTTAGTCTTCCTTGAACTTGTACCCATTATACAGCTTCTTCCTAACAGTTTACTAATATTGTCATGTTAGTTCTCATTGCAGATATATTTATAAAAAATACTGCAAAAACTCACAAAAAGAGGAACAAGTTTTAAAAATATTTTTCAAAATACACATACCCTATTTCTCTCTAGGCACATACATCGACAACACAAATAGGATATCTTGGTTTGTTAAGCTACAAATCAACCGTAAGATGGGTCAATTACCAAATATATATTAAAGATCTACTTTTGCACTCACCCTATCTTGTTCCCAGAACTAAAACTAAAGATACACGAACAATATTAACACTCTCAATAGCTGACCATCTAGTTAAAGAATATACTGAAAATAATAAAAATACAATAAAATGTTCAACTTCTGCAAGAGGGGAAAATTCGGTACAGACTGTGTAGTTTGGTAACACAGAGTTTGAAGTAATATGGCCCTAAGACTGAATTTCTGCTTGGCTACTTTTGGGGTGTATAACCATGGATGAGCCCATTCAACAGGCTATGGTCTTGGACTTCTTTATTTTCATCCCCACAGCTATTTAAAGAAATAGTTGACCCATTTTTTTCCTTGAAAGAGTAGATTGTATCCAATTTCCCAACATTTTGTAGTAAATGATCTCCCTCCCTTGGTCTTAAACAGAACTTCATCTATACACCTTTTCTATTTTGTATTAAAGTTAACTGCATATACCTTAATGTCCACCTCTCAACCAGTCACTTAAAGACGAACTTTCCACTAATGTGCTAGTCACAGTGCAAAAAAGTATATATTCTTGGATTACTTTTAATAGAAACTACATTCACTATAGAACTAAAACATTCCTGCCATGGAGAAATTTCAGTAGTCATTTAACTGGAAATCCAACTGAAAAAGAATTTCTTTTTTTTTTTTTTTCTTTTGAGACAGTGCCTCAAGCTGTCCCCCTGGGTAGAGTGCCATGGCTTCACTGCTCACAGCAACCTCCAACTCCTGGGCTCAAGCGAGTCTCCTGCCTCAGCCTCCCAAGTAGCTGGGACCACAGGTGCCTGCCACAA
>CAUYTI010035016.1:0-10048 GCA_963575145.1 Galago senegalensis | reverse complement strand
GACCACAGGCGCCCGCCACAACGCCCGGCTATTTTTTTTTTGGTTGCAGCCGTCATTGTTGTTTGGCGGGTCCGGGCTGGGGATTCGAACCCGCCACCTTAGGTGTACGTGGCTGGTGCCTTAGCCGGTTGAGCTATAGGCGCTGAGCCGTGACTAATTCTTAAATTGTATTTAATTTTAATTTTTTCACAGCTCACAAAAAAAGAAAGAAATTAGTGACTAATTCTTATATAAACTGTATTTAATTTAGACCAAAGTACATTAAACATTAATTTTTAATTCAACATGTTATGTTAATATGTTGTTTATCATATTGCATCCTCATTAATAAGTGAAATATGTTTGTAATTTCCCCTTTATAATAATATATTTTCTCCAATTTTAATATCAGGTGTATCCAGATTAAGTAGAGTAATTTTGAAGTATTTCTTTTTCTATTGTCTATAAAATTTGACATGATCTATTTTTTTGAAATTATCTGTTACTTCCATTTATAAACATTAGTTGTCTATTTTTTTGAGACTTTGGAAAAAACAAAATAAGAAGAAGCTAACTGATCAAAGTATTCTATAATAGATATACTTCTATCTGACAATGTGAATGTTACTTTCTTTGCATTATTACTATTATTATTGCTTAATATTTTGTTACAGCAATCATCTGATTTCTTTTCTGAATGTATTTATCTTCATTCATTCTTTATGAGGTTTTTGTTC
The DNA here is from genome assembly GCA_963575145.1 of Galago senegalensis. Classification (NCBI taxonomy): domain Eukaryota; kingdom Metazoa; phylum Chordata; class Mammalia; order Primates; family Galagidae; genus Galago; species Galago senegalensis. The sequence continues at coordinate 9,332 of CAUYTI010035016.1, read as the reverse complement.
TCAGTCCTCATGTTAAATATTGTTATTGTCATTAAATTTAGCTTTTTTAATTCTATAAAGACAAAAGTGGAAACCTAATATACGTATGTATAAGTAAGAAAAATTAATAATAAAAAAAAAAAAAGAAAAACTAGGCTGGGCATGGTGGCTTATGCCTGTAATCCTAGCACTCTGGGAGGCCAAGGAGGGTGGATTGCTTGAGTTCAGGAGTTTGAGACCAGCCTGAGCAAAAGCAAGACCTCTTCTCTTCTAAAAATAGGAAAACTGAGGCAAGAGGATCACTTGAGCCCAAGCTAGGAAGTTGCTGTGAGCTATGACTCTATGGCACTCTACCCAGGGTGAAAGCTTGAGACTGTGTCTCAAAAAAAAAAAAAAAGAAAGAAAGAAAGAGAAGGAAAACTGCAATAGAAATAATCCTCTTTTCAGATTGATATGTATAATTTGGTTTTCTTGTATATGCATTCAAATTCTTGATTTTTCTGATACAAATAATAGATGCCCAATGTGAACAATCAGAACATAGTACATAACTTACCAAAGAAAAGCATCTTCCCCACAATCCAACTCTTAAAAAAATCATTAACATTCTAATATGTATACAAACTTTTTAATCTGGTATTTCTCCAGATTGTTTCATAATTTTTATCACATACGCACATATATTGGTCTACACTTTTCAAATAAAATAGGCAAACTGCCATACTCATTTATGATTTTTTTTTTCATTTAAGAGCCTAAATACCTGTGTAAGTCAGTACAGAGAGATTTACTTCTTTTTTTTTAGAGACATAGAGTCTCACTTTGTCAACCTCTGTAGAGTATGGTGGCGTCACAGCTCACAGCAACCTCCAGCTCTTGGGCTTAGGCAATTCTCTTGCCTCAGCCTCCTGAGTAGCTGGGACTACAGGCACCTGCCACAACACCCAACTATTTTTTTGTTGCAGTTTGGCTGGGGCCAGGTTCGAACCCACCACCCTCAGTATTTGGGGTCGGCGCCCTATTCACTGAGCCACAGGAGTCGCTCGATTTACTTCAGTTTTTAACAACTGCATAATATCCTAGTACATTAGGTACAAGGTCTGTGAAGTAAGTTTGCAAACTTGCCACTGTATGCTTACATTGGCACCACTGTAAAAATAACCTGGTAAGGTTTCATAACCTTGGTATATCAGTGTCTCACAATTGTGTTCGTGTCAACATATGGTGGCATCTTGCTGAGTGCCATTCATTGTTGTTTTTTGTTTTTGTGTGCTGTTGCAAGAATGCTGGAGCTTGAATTAAAGCAATGAACAAACATTAGTAAATTTCTTGTTAACCTTGTTAAGTGTTAAGAGTGGAGTGAAATTAAGGACTGTTAGTCCTTGTTAGTCCAAGTTTATGGGGATAATGCTATGAAGAAAACAGCAGTGTACAAATTGACTAAACATTTTTCTGAGGGGAGAGAAAGCATCACTGATGAAGAGAGGTAAGGGCAGCCAGAAAGAGCAGAAATGATGTAAACATTGCAAAAATTCAATGAATTATGTACCAAAATCATTGGCTGATTGTGAGAATCAAAGTAGATCAAGTAAACATCAATAGAGCACTTAGGAAAATCTTAACTGAAAATCTTGGCCAACAACTCATTGCCCTTGCACCACACAGCACTGTCTGTAAGAGAATTTTCAGCTAGTATACAAATAAGTATATTAAAATACTCTCCCTACCCACCTGATCTAGACACCAATGACTTTTTTATTTACCCAAAGATAAAGGAGGTATTGAAAGAAAGACATTTTGATGACATTAAGAACATCATGGGTGATACAACAACAGCTCTTATGGTCATTGTAGAAAAAAAGAGTTCCAAAATTCCTTTGAAAGGTAGACCAGGAACTGATGTAGGTGCACAGCTTCCCAAGGGAAGTACTCTGAAGGTGACTGTAGTGATTATTTAGCAATGAGGTATGTAGCACTTTTTCTAGGATGAGTTTGTAAACTTAATTGTCAGACCTTGTATACCATAGGATTTTTTTTTCTACCATATTTTTTTTTTTTTTTGAGACAGAGTCTTACTCTGTTTTCCCAGACTAGAGTGCCATAGCATCAGCCTAGTTCACAGCAACCTCAAACTCCTGGGTTCAAGTGGATCCTCCTGGTTCAGCCTCCCAAGGAGCTGGGACTATAGTGACCTGCCACAACACTGGCTAATTTTTCTATTTTTAGTAAACATGGAATCTCATTCTGCTTCGGCTGGTCTCAAACTCTTAAATTTGAGTAATGGCTCCCACCTTGGCCTCCCAAAGTCATAGGATTAGAGGTGTGAGCCCCCATACCTGGCCACTTCTACCATAATTTAACTAATACCCTAAATGGGCATATTTATAGTTTTGCAAGAAACATCCCTGAACATATACGTATTACACAGTTATTAGCATTTTGTGGAATAAATTTCTCAGTCGGGTTGAAGGACATACTTTTTTTTTTTTTAGGATGTACATTTTTTAAGAGACATCAAACTACCCTTTAAAAAACTGAAATATATACCTGCTAAAAAGATGTTTTGGAAGACAAAGATAAAGTCCTAAGCTGAAGTGACTCAGTAGACCTACAGATAAATGGAGGTAGAGGTAGGGAGATATCATTAAACGCATTTGAAAATCACTGAAAGAATAAAATCTGCATATCTAACTTTGATTGCTTTTTGTAGAATAATGAAGCTATATGTCTTTGAGCTTTTCTTGGTAACTCTTACAGATTCAAAATCTCCCCTAAGGTTATCCTAAAGTGTAAAAATACTGTTAAAGCAGGATGACGTACCTGGAGGTGCTCCTCAGGAACTATAACTGGGCCACATTTTGTATGCACTGCACATTCCCCAGTACAGTATCTATGAGGATCATTTTCCTTCCGTAGGTATTGGTTTGTTGCACATTGTCTTCAATTCGTTTGTACAGCAAAGTTTAAAAAAAAGAAAAGAGCACTTAAAAACATGACAATCAACTGTTACTGTATTACCTCATTAATAACAGTCACTATTTTATATATTACTATTATAATTACTATTCTATATAGTTCCTATTTTAGCCTACTTAAGTAGGTTAAGAAAGTATTTTGGCTTTATAGGAAATCCTTCTAATCTAGGTTTTCTTTTATTTTTTTTTTGAGACAGACTGTCACTATATCACCCTCAGTAGAGTGCCATGGTGTCACAGCTCACAGCAACCTCAAACTCCTGGGCTTAAGAGGTTCTCTTGCCTCAGTCTCCTGAGTAGCTGGGACTACAGGTGCCTGCCACAACACCTGGCTATTTTTTGGTTGCAATTGTTGTTGTTTAGCAGGCCTGGGCTGGGCTCGAACTTGCCAGCCTTGGTATATGCGGCTGGTGCCCTACTCACTGAGCTACGAGCACCAAGCCTAATTTAGGTTTTCAAACACCAAATACTTCATAAAGCCAATACCGCAGTCACATAAAGGAGGGAGGAACAGGGTGAGGGAACACAGGACCGCTACACCCTAAAAAAAGATCCAGTAAGCTATCTTATAAAAGAAAATCAAGGAAAGAACGATTATCCAGCAGGTGCTTTCTTATTGTACTTTGCAGGTTGGTCTCTCAGAGCAAGCATAATACAACATTCTACTATATATTTTATACTTTGCCATATTGGGAGAAAGGAGAGGGAAGAGTATTAAATGAATGAAGAAAATTATCTGTGTTTAATATGACATACCTGCTGAGTAAGATAGTGCCAGCAGGTCTACGAACCTGAAAAGTCTTCTCTAAATAAGAAATAGCTTGTGGGAAAAGTTTGTTCTAAATAAAAATTGAAAAAAAAAAACCAGTCAGAATTATAGTCAAGGGATAAATTATATTTAAAACAAGTAACACAGGATAATAATGACTGAGGGGAACAAAAGGGAAAAGCCTTTCAGTTCTAGAATATGTACAGCTACTGGTTAGCCAAGGCTGTGTAGGAAGGGGTAAAGAGAAAGTGAGGTAGGAGGACAAGAATCTCCTCATTTTCTAGTTAAGTTTGGGAAAAGGACAGCCGGTAAAAACTTCCTTCCCCACTTCCATTTAAATAGAAAATTAGAAAACATAAATCTCACCTATTAATTTATATGACTACAAATTCAACACTGATTTAGATGATTCCAACATTAAACTAAGAAAATCTTGTGTTTAGTTAAATTCACTAATTTCTGTGGCCCAGACTCTCTTAATATGTATGGTTGACTCCATATATTTAAAAATCTGATGAGATTAGCATCTCTATAAACTTTGGCATATCATATTATCAGGTCTATTAATCTTCAGGAAAATGAATATTTTTACCAAGAGAATAGTGTTCTCAATGTATTCTAAAATTTGCCTTTTTTATCCTATTTCAAAAAAACTTGAAAGAGTAAACAAGAAAATGAATACTATCAAATTATAAAATAAGATCACAAATTTAATATCTAATAAAGTTTGGATGAGTGCATCACAAAGACACCTTCGGTAAAATGATAAATACATTCACTACCAACACCTTTAATTCATCATTCACAAAATAGTCACATGTGTATTTTCTGTTTTTAAGGTAGAATTTACATATATAATAAAATGCATGCATTTTAAGTATCCAATTCAAGTCATAAGTATTTATTTCATACCTTTACAAGATGTCTTTTCTCAGGAAGCAATCTGAAAATAATGACATAAAACATAAGAACGGCCTCTCTGAGGCAAAGCACTTCTTCTTTTTTTTTTTTTTTTAGACAGAGCCTCAAGCTGTCCCCCTGGGGAGAGTGCTGTGGCTTCACTGCTCACAGCAACCTCCAACTCCTGAGCTCAAGTGAGTCTCCTGCCTCAGCCTCCCAAGTAGCTGGGACCACAGGCGCCCGCCATAACGCCCAGCTATTTTTTTTTTTTTGGTTGCAGCCATTACTGTTGTTTGGCGGGTCTGGGCTGGATTCGAACCTGCCACCTTAGGTGTATGTGGCTGGTGCCTTAGCCGTTTGAGCCACAGGCACCAAACCAAGCAAAGCACTTCTCATCTGTTCAGAATGCATCTGTCCAGAGACCCAAGGAATGCTATATAGAAGCATATAATAACTATCCTCCAAAATTACAACTTAAGCATGCAGCTCAGCATGGGCATTATGTTATCTCATTCATTTGGGATGTTAAGGACAGGCAAAGATATCAACTATTAATACTTCTTCAGAGACTATATATTATTTTTTTACTGAGACAGACTCTATTTGCCCAAGCTAAAGTGCTGTGGCATCAGTCTAGCTCACAGGAACCTTAGTCTCTTGGGCTCAAGAGATATTCTTGCCTCAGCCATATGAATAGCTGGCACCTGCCATAACACCTGACTAATTTTTCTACTTTTTTTTAAGAAGGGACAGGGTGAGTCACTCTTACTGTGTCTGGTATTTAACTCCTAGGCTTTTTTTTTTTTTTTTTTTTTTTTTTAGAAGAGACAGGTAAGAGATACTCTTACTCAGGCTGCTCTTAAACTCCTGAGCTCAAGCAATCTGCCTGCCTCAGCCTCCTAGAGTGCTGGGATTATAGACATGAGCCACTGTGCTATAGATTCATAAGTAGTCTCATAATGGGACTGTTTTCTGGACCCACTGTGCTATAGATTCATAAGTAGTCTCATAATGGGACTGTTTTCTGGACCCTAGACTATATAGGCCAGGCTTGGTGGTTTATGCCTGTAATTCCAGCACTCTGTGAGGCTGAGACAGGTGTATTACTTGAGTTTAGAAGTTCAAAACCAGCCTGAGCGAGAGCAAAAATCTCATCTCTACTAAAAAATAGAAAAACAAGGCTTGGCATCCGTAGCACAGTGGTTACAGTGCCAGCCACATACACTGAGGCTGGCAGGTTCAAACCCAGCCCAGGCCAGCTAAACGACAATGAAAACCGTCACAAAAAATAGTCAGGCACTGTGGCGGGAGCCTCTAGTCCCAGCTACTTGGGAGACTGAGGCAATAGAATCACTTAAGCCCAAGAGTTTGAGGTTGCTGTGAGCTGTAATGCCACAGCACTCTCCAAAGGGCAACAAAGAAAGACTCTGTTTGAAAAAGAATAAAGGAAAAAAATAGAAAAACAAGCAGGGCATTGTGGCAAGTGCTTGTAGTCCCAGCTATTTGGGAGGTTGAGGCAAGAAGATTGCTTTAGCCCAAGAGTTTGAGGTTTCTGTGAGATATGATGATGTCAAAGCATTCTGCCCAGGGTGATAGAGAAAGACTATCTCAAAATAAATGAATAGGCTCAGCGCCTGTAGCACAGTGGTTACGGCACCAGCCACATGCAGTGAGGGTGGTGAGTTCAAATCCAGCCTGGGCCAGCTAAACAACAAATGACAAATGCAGCAAAAAAATATTTGGGTGCTGTGGCAGGCGTTTGTAGTCCCAGCTACATGGGAGGCTAAGGCAAGAGAATTGCTGAAGCCCAAGAGTTGAGGTTGCTGTGAGCTGTGACACCACAGTACTCTACCGAAGGCAACATAGTAACACTCTATCTCTTAAAAAAAAATAAAATAGGGAGGTGCCTGTGGCTCAAAGGAGTGGGGCACTGGCCCCATATACCAGAGGTTGTGGGTTCAAACTCAGCCCTGGCCCAAAACTGCAACAACAAAAAAAAGTAAATAAAATAATAATAAAATAAAATAAAGAAATTAGACTATATACTATCTCTGGTTAATAATTCTGTAAACTTTATTATTATTATTTATATTGCCACTTCTTTTTATTTTCCCTCAAAGTATTTATTGAGGAGTACCTTTCAGGTATGTTGTTGACCTCATTTGAGCACAGAGTTCAAATGAAACACACAAAATGAAACACATTTTTTTCTGATTACATTATTCATGATCTATAGACTTCAATAATATGACTTAAAGAGGACCTTTACCTTTTCAGATTAAAATGCATTTTCAGCTTGATTCTATCTTGAAGCTACACTAGTCTTTCTTTAGTTTCATCTGTGTACTTATTCTGCTTCGGGTAACAGATATTTTTAATATTTAGACTTATAATAAAAAAGTTGACAAAATAACAGTGTACTTACTCTTCAATACTTTTATCATAGACGATCTTGATTCTCAAATGCTCATCAACATCTCTTTTTACAACATGATTTGCCTTAAGATGAACTTTATTTATGACCTAAAAAAAGAGAACGGATTTGAAAAAAAATTTTAAAATATGTATAGATTAGCCAATTGAAATTCAAACTTAAAATTAATAAACTAAATTTCTAGTGTAATACTCAGAGAGAAAGTCTCTTGCTCACAGGTGGGGTCTATGGCTCAGTGAGTAGGATGCCAGCCCCAAATACCGAGGGTGGTGGGTTCGAACCTGGCCCCGGCCAAACTGCAACAAAAAATAGCCGGGGCATTGTGTGGGTGCCTGTAGTTCCCAGGTACTCGGGAAGCTGAGGCATGAGAATCACCTAAGCTCAAGAGCTAGAGGTTGCTGAGAGCTGTGACACCACAGCACTGTACAGAGGGTAACAAAGTGAAACGCTGTCTCAAGGAAAAAAAAAAGTCCCTTGCTTATATCCCACCATTTCAGCATTCCTGTACTTCAAATATCTCTAAAGTAAATATAATCATCTTGAAGGTAGGTATTATGACCTTGAGTCACATGACTAAATCATTATGGTACAGCAGTTTACAAAAGGGTTTTTAGGTTTCTGTTACTTATTTGTAGTTTCTTATATAAATTCTAGTTTTGCTAATTTCCAGTCTTTAGAAAATGACAGGAAGGGACCAAAAGTATTTTTAATTACATTAAAAAATAAACTTTCTTTACAAAACCATATTTCATTTGAATTTTTTCTCCAGGTTTCATTTATATGACTTTTTCAGAGAAGAATAAAAGAGAATTAAAAGTTCTCAGCAGTACCAATTTTTTTCTGTAACTCTTTAAAGTACACAAGAAAAAAAAGTTAGCTAATCTAAAAATAAGAAAGTCATATACTTTGTCATTCTTATGACTCTAATAACAAACAACCACATTTTTCTTCTTATGTTATTTCTGAAAACAATACAGGGAATACAGAATTTTTGTAGAATACAGTTTTTTGGAGAAAAACTTGGGAAGGTGGGAGGGAACTGCAAGATCAAAAATTACCTTACTGGAACACATTCTTCTTAGTAAAGTATCACAAGAATAGAAAAACAAGTATCCAGTGTACTCAATACTAATATGAAGCCAGCTGACCAACTAATACATGCACACACAGGAGGAAAACTCAATTCAATACAAGTTGGGAGTAGGGAGGGAGGTGGAATGAGTGAGGGGAGAGATGGGACAAGGGAGGAGGATCAGTGTGCTCCTATCTAATGGGCACAATGTAAGGGTATATGGCACACCTCTTGGGGGCAGAACACAACTACAACAGGGACCTTACCTAACAAATTCAAACATTGTAATCTAATCTTTTGTACTGTCATATCAATGTGAATTTTTTTTTTTTTTTTTTGAGACAGAGCCTCAAACTGTCCCCCTGGGGAGAGTGCCATGGCATCTCAGCTCACAGCAACCTCCAACTTCTGGACTCAAGCAAGTCTCCTTGCCTCAGCTTCCCAAGTAGCTGGGACCACAGGCGCCCACCACAATGCCCAGCTATTTTTTGGTTGCAGTTGTCACTGTTGTTTGGTGGCCCAGGTTGGATTCGAACCCGCCACCTTGGGTGTACATGGCTGGTGCCTTAGCCACTTGAGCCACAGGCGCCGAGCCATGAAATTTAAACAAAAATTACCTACTGGATATAATGTATAATATTCAGATGACAAGTACACTAAAAGCCCCATCTTCACCACTGTACAATTCATCCATGTACCAAAAAACCACTTATATCCCTTAAATCTATTGAAGAAAAAAAGAAAAAGAACTATATGGCTTTGATCTACTAATATAGTAACAATTATAGATTTTCACAATACCTATTTCCTGTTTTACTGTAAGTGCTTGATACCCCACTTCTCGTGTTTTCTCCATTCCATTCCAACCCCTATCTCTAGATAACAAATTATTTTAGAGCCAGTAAAAAGCCACCAGAAATGTGTGAGCACAGCAAAGAGATATGGTATTCCCAGGTGCATTTCAGGAAATGAGAAGTATAAATTCCCTAAATTGATATTCAAAGTCCTTCAGAAGCCAGTGGTTAATGATTTGACGTCAGCATTAAGACTGCTGGGGCTGGTTCGGCGCCTATAGCTCAACCGGCTAAGGCGCCAGCCACGTACACCTAAGGTGGCGGGTTCGAATCCCCAGCCCGGACCCGCCAAACAACAATGACGGCTGCAACCAAAAAAAATAGCCGGGCGTTGTGGCAGGCGCCTGTG
>CAUYTI010035015.1:0-16610 GCA_963575145.1 Galago senegalensis | reverse complement strand
CCTGTGGTCCCAGCTACTTGGGAGGTGGAGGCAAGAGACTCGCTTGAGCCCAGGAGTTGGAGGTTGCTGTGAGCTGTAATGCCACGGCACTCTACCCAGGGGGACAGCTTGAGGCTCTGTCTCAAAAAAAAAAAAAAATAAAAAATAAAAAAAAAAAACATGGTCAGTCTGGATGCCTTACTAGTAGAGCATGAGACTCTTAAAACATGGTCTATCAAAGTATTTATTCAAATAGCACTTTTAATGGACATCATGTAAATTTACAACTTTTAAGTGTTGATCAAATTTCTCTCCCCCTTACCATTAAAGGTTTTTCCTTTGAGGTGCTAAGGTTATTAACATTTAATTCCTCAATAAAAATGGAATTTTTTTTTACCATACCATTGTTTTTATTTAACTATCTTTTAATTTTTTAATTAAATCACAGCTGTGTACGTTAATGTAATCATGGGGTACAATGTGCTGGTTTTACATACAACTTGAAATGCTTTCATCATTGGTCAACATAGCCTTCATGGCATTTTCTTAGTTATTGTGTTAAGATATTTACATTCTACACCTAGTACATTTCACATGTACCTTTGTAAGATACACCATAGGTGTGGTCTCACCAATTACTCTCTTCACCCATCCTCCCCTCTCCCCAAGATGGAAATATTTTTACGGACAAAGGCAAGGCATAAATATAAGCACATCTCTGTGATCTTTGGGACTAACAGCTTTGAGATTGACTTTTCACTTTTTAACCACAATTCAGTGCTTTTTATTTGACCAAAGTAAAAGGGCTTAGAAATATACTCAGAGCTTTTATAAAAAGCTGTTAAGAACCGAAAGGGGAAATGATGTATGTTTTAAAACACCACAGTAAATCAGCAGCAGGAGTTAGAAATGGACCTCAATGTTTCAATCCTTTAATAGACTATGAGGCTTTCTTTCTTTTTTTTTTTTTTTTGAGATAGAGTCTCAAAGTATCCCCCTGGGTAGAGTGCCATGGTGTCATAGCTCATAGAAAGCTCCAACTCTTGGGCTCAAGTGATCCTCTTGCCTCAGTTTTTCTATTTTTCAAGTAGAGACAGGGTCATGCTTTTGCTCAGGCTGGTCTTGAACTCATGAACTCAAGCAATCCACCCACCTCAGTCTCCCAGAGTGCTAGGATTACAGGTGTGAGTCACTGCGCCCAAGCCTATGGAGTTTTCTTATCCAAAATCAGTATTTATGAGAAGACAGCAGTTCTAAGAAGACATCTGAAGAAATAAGTAGTCTGAAATTTGAGATCAAGTATTTGAAGATTTTGAAGCAATTTTCTATTCAAAATCTGGATACGATAGTAGTAAAGTCACTGCTGATAGTAGGAAGTGACTGAGATGTCCCAGGAAGTCTCAAAATAATTACTTACCTGGGTGGATTTCCATCGCCAAGAGACCAATGGCTTTGTCCTTTTTACTCTGGATCCCCAGCTCTTGATGACTGGACCACAGTAGGGAGGCCTTTGGTAACTCTATTTAGTAAATAGTACTGTAGATCAAAGCTGGGTAGTAATGAGATGAAGACAGTGAGAAAGTTTAATTTTAAACAAAAAATACTTTAAAAGGCAAATTTTAAGATGAATCCCTAACTTTCAGTCTAAGAGACTGTGTACTAAATTTAATGAATGATTTTAACATTGTGGGGCTTTTCTGATTCCTGAGTAAAGAAAGTATTCATAATCTTCAAGGAACTCAAATTGGGCCATCTGTTTGATTCCACAATCCTACTACTAGGCATCTACCCAGAAGAAAAAAATCCTTTTATCATAAGGATATTTGCACTGGATTGTTTATCACAGCTCAATTGACAATCCCCCAAATGTGGAAACACCCTAAATGCCCACCAACCCAGGAAGGGATTAATAAGCTGTGGTATATATATACCATGGAATACTATTTAGCCATCAAAAATGGAGACTTTAGGCTTGGCGTCTATAGCTCAACCGGCTAAGGTGCCAGCCACATACACCTAAGGCGGTGGGTTCAAATCCTCACCCTGGACCCGCCAAACAGCAATGACGGCTGAAACCAAAAAAAATAGCCAGGCATTGTGGCGGGCGCCTGTGGTCCCAGCTACTTGGGAGGCGAAGGCAAGAGTCTTGCTTGAGCCCAGGAGTTGGAGGTTGCTGTGAGCTGTGATGCCACGGCACTCTACTCAGGGGGACAGCTTGAGGCTCTTTCCCCAAAAAAAAAAAAAAAAAAAATGGAGACTTTACATCTTTTGTATTAACCTGGATGGAGCTGAAACATATTCTTCTTAGTAAAGTATCACAAGAATGGAGAAACAAGATTCCAGTGTACTCAATTCTAATATAAAGCCAGTAGATGATCCAATACATGCCCACATAAGAAAAAACTCAAATCAATTTAAGGCATGGGGCAGAGGAATGAGGGATCAGGGAGAGGGGAAGAGGGAGGGGGATGGGTGTGCTTCCACTTAACGGGCACAATGTTAGGGTGTATGGCACACCTCTTGGGGGCAGACACAATTATAAGAGGGACTCTACTTAACAAATGCAAACATTATAACCTAATTCTTTGTACCCTCAAATTAACCTGAAACAATAATAATAATTAAAACAACAGTACAGAAAATAAATTTGATGAAGAAATTGTGGTGCAGGGGTTTTTCAGCAGAAGAATTTTTCACAATGAGCAAACCCAGCCCAATTACACAGGCAGACTTGGATTTGTGCAAGCTGGGTTCATCTTTGTCCAGCTAGGTTTATACTTTGGGTTGAGGATGGGGTTGGGGGAATGCAGGAGGAGATAGACTGTGTATAAAAATCTCTTTTCCTCCTGAACAAGTGGCTTTTTCAATTTTCTCTTCTCTGATGTGGCTGCTGCGTGTAATCCCCGATGGCCCCAGTGATTCTCACAGAGGGAGGTCAGTGGTGACAGAGTGGCAACTATTTATGACCTACACTTTGTGTGGCTTTATTGTCTTTATGTAAAAGGGTCTGCAGGGAAAGCTTTTCACTCTTTTTCTGCTTACCATTGCTACTAGCTAGAAAATTTCTGTGAAACTTCAAAAGCGTCATGAGCTTGTCTTAGAGGCACAGTCGTAGGAGTTTTTAGACTGCTTCTGTTTCTCCATCCCAACCTATGGAAACTGCTATCTTGGGATGTCGCTGGAGAGTCCTTGCTTCCTTTCCTCAGGGAGACCTAGAAGGAAGATGCATTCTGGACATTCTTATTTTAAACAGATCATTTCTTTACAGAAACATACTTATCAAAGGAAAGGAAGATCTGTTAAAGGAATAGCAATCTCTCCTTTAGTAATTTTCATTATCACATTGACGTCTGAGGTTGGCTACAGGTAAAACTAAGTGAGGGCAATGTAGCAATGGAGCTCCTCACCCAGTCTGCATTCCCTGACCCTGACCATCATTAGTCTCAGAAAGCACAGGGTCTCAGCTGTGGGTTAGAGCGTGATTGGAATAAACTCTTGGCTCATAGTTCAAGTGAACACCTTCTTTTTTTTCTGATTTCTTTTTTTATTTCAGAATATCCTGGAGGTATACATGGTTTAGTTATGTAAATCAAAGATAAAGTGTGTCCTTCACTCAGAAAGTGTGCGTTGTACCCATTCCGTGTGAGTTACCCATCCCCTCCTCCCTCTTTTCACCTGCTTTCCGGTTTTCATGCCCATATGTGCACACAGGCGTCGACCAATGAGTTCCAATTAGGTATCGAGGACATGTGGTGTTTGTTTTTCTGTTCCTGTGATACTTCACTCAGGAGAATGTTTCCCAGATTCATCTGGGTTATTGCAAAAGATACGAGATTGCTAATTTTTTTTAATGGCTGAGTCGTATTTCATGGTGTACATATACCACGTTTCACTGGTCCACTCCTCTAATGGGGGGAACCTGGGTTGTTTCCACATCTTTGCAATAGCGACTTGTGCTGCAGTAAACTTTTGAGTAACACTGTTTACTGCAAGCCAGTGCAACCTCTATGGAAAAGGATATGGAGACATCTCAGAAAACTAAAAGTAGACCTAGCATTTGATCCAGCAGTCCCACTCCTGGTTTACCCAAAGGAGGGGGGAAGACATTCTGTCATGAACGTATTCTTTTTTTCTTTCCCCTGATTAGGTGATGTTTTAACTGTCTTTGTAATGCATCTTTTTCCCACTTACCACCCACACTCCATTCCTGGTAAAGTGACAGTATCTGCTGTTCATTTGCATAGCTGCTTCTCCTGGGTGGGGCTGGGCCAGGGAAGAGAGATTAAGTTGCATATGGCTCACTCAGTTGTTATTGAATGCAGTCCTGACTGATGCCTGATGTCTGCAGAGGATTTTCTTTGGAATCTGATCAATGGAGTGCTGGACAGTGAGGACAACAAATGGCCATTTTATCTCCTGTCTTTAAAAATGAAGTATGCCCTCTCTGAAGGGCAGTCTATCTATGCTGGCTCTGGAGTTTAAATGTAAACAGCAGTGTGTTCCTTGCCTTTGAAGGCAGACACAAGCCTGTCTCATTGATGGTCACGATGCTTTGTGGAAGGAATCAGCTTTTGTTACAAGTTCAAACCTCAGCCAGTACTACATCTCTGCTGGAGGCTTGACGGGAAGACCCCTGTAAGGTGGTGCATGCATCATTTAAATGGCTGTGAGCTCCTGGGACTGGAACCTAGTACCCTGTCTGTGCAGGGATCAGCTGGTGAGTGTGTACTGCTCTCTTTCCTCAGATAACTGATACTGATGCAAATAGAAATCATAGGAAAGTTTGAGCAACACAAGAATACAAGAAGGAATGATTTTTTTAAAGATCAGTTTCTCAGCAGCTCACTATTGAGTAAGTTAGTTGTCTAGAGACAAAGTTATCCCCATGTAGGAATGTCTAATCTGCCTAGCTTTCCTAAAAGGATGGCATGCTGCTAACCATCTTGTCATATGGGAGCAATCTGTTCCTTAACTGGGGGAAGTTACATGAAAATTGCACACTAAAAAAAAAGACTTGTGATCAGTTTATTTCATTTAAAAATATTCATACTAGTTGTCTAAGATTTCCTGTTTTGTGATTTGAGTAGTAGAGTCCTCTAAGGAAGCTTATACAGTGGATTCCGTTTCCCAACGTGGGTTAATTTGACAGGATCTGAGCCTTGGTCCTCCTGCCCTTGCAAGCCATCCTCTGAAAACATACCTAGAACAAGTCATTTACCTCTAGTGACCTCACCTGTGAAACCACAATGACTTCGCTTCTCTGTGTCACATCCTAAGATAGTGCTTGAAAATGTGAGCAAAGCAGTATAATTCTTATTCTGAAAGATGTGACACAATGTTTTGTGCAATATTTATGTTGGTCAAACTAAATCCTTCACAAGTCAAAGTGCTGAAAAAGAGCTCTCGTAATTGTTTGTAGAAAAGTGGAGGGAATCTTGGAGACCAAGAATCTAATAACTACGTCCAAAATTGTTTTTTAGTTGTTAAATTGAATTTTAATATTCTTGGCATTAGAAAACAACATAATTAAGTTGATACTGTTTAATCTTAAAAATGGGTCTATATTGAACTCTTTTTTGGGGGGTGGGGGGCAGAGTCTTACTCTGTTGCCCTGGGTAGAGTGCCCTGGCATTATAGCTCACAGCAACCTCAGACTCTTGGGATCAAGCCATCCTCTTGCCTCAGCTTGCTGAGTAGTTGGGACCATAGGCAGAACACCCAGATAGTTTTTCTATTTTTAGTGGGGATTGGTGGTCTTGTTCTTGCTCAGGCTGCTCTTGAACTCCCGAGTTCACATGCTTCACTTGTCTCAGCCTCTCAGAGTAGGATTGGGCCACTGGGCCTGGCCCTATCTTGAGCTCATTAAAAGCTAATGAAATAAACAAATGTTCTTTGACAATGGGAACTCCTCACTTTCTACCTTCTGTGCTTATGATTTTTCACTTTCCTAATGAGAAATCTAGAAGGGAGAATGATACTATGATATAGTTTAGGGAGACTTTAAAGGGGCAGAAGGGGGAGGGCTGGTCCCAGAAAATCCCCAAAGTGTTACCTTTACCATCAGGAAAACCACTGCAGGAATCTCAGCCACATTCCACTGGGATCCATGTTATTAGCAAAAAAGACATCCACAAATCAGATAAGACTTGCTTGTTGTAAACATTTCTTTTTTTAAGTCTTTAGAAGAAAAGAAAATGCCAGATGGCATTAAGAATGCCCAGTGCGCTAGTCCCGCTGTTTGCCTAAGCCCCCTTCATTCCTAACGCCTGCTTTGACACAGCAGCACCTTCTCTGGACCTCTGCTCTCTTCAGTGGCAGGCAGCGGAGGCTCTCCTGGCTAAGGGCTAGAGGGTTCCTCAATCCACATGTTGACTTCCCAGAAAGCATGAATGGCTGTGTGTATTTCTGTGTAAATAGGTGAAGGATTTTCCAGAGGAGAGAGTCTGGAGTACTTAGCTCATCAGGAAGCTGAGGTCACTCAGCTTTAGGTCACTGAGGGATAACTCTCCCCCACACAAGAGAATCTGCTTTCCTGTCCCTCTTTAATTTGACTGATCTGAGAACCATCAGGTCACAGCCAGATGCTGGTCCAGGCCATGGTGATTACTGTCTCCTTTGACAAGTTTGACTCCAGTTAAGGGCCAGGTCTTCTATGCTACCCTGGAATGCCTTTTGCTTGCTTATGGGGTATTTTATGAATTGTATTGCTTTTAACTCAGCTTAGGTAAAAAGAAAGGTTGCAAATTATGTTGTATGCTAAAAAAAATTAGTATTTTCCCTCCTAGAAGATACTTATTCTCTTGCTATGTTTACTTAGTCCAGGAAATGAAACTTTACAATCTTCATTTAACTAAGTAGGTATGTCACAGGGTTAGGATATGAAAACATAGAATTTTCTAGGAGAATGCTTTTAATGTTATTGTATTTTCCCCTAATAATATGATATATGTAGAAGCAGATTATACTATTTTACTGTCAATTATTATAGTCGTCAAAACCCTTTTCCTAAAATGCAACAGCTGTGTATGGGGGAGAGAGTCCATAATCTACTACGGACCACTCACTGGTGCTTTCTCCTTTCTGTCTCCAGCTCAGGGTAAGAAATTAAGCAGTAAAAAGTGCCATTCTCAACATCCTATTGGCCCTTGATAAACTGTGGCAAAATTCAGAATCTGGGGCAGTATTTGCAATTGGAATACCATCGAGAATTTCCTCTTCCTGAGTTAACAGGTTGTGGCCTCTCTCCTCTTTCCTTGCCTGCCCTCTCTGAGTGCACATGGAGGAGCACCCAGGAATATCACTCGTGCTTTACTTCATCACCTTGCTTTTCAATTTAATGTGCATTTAACAAACACCTTTCATTCCTGCATGCCCTCTTGGGGAGGTTTTAGGTGGTGCCTGGCTTCCTCATTCCCTTTCTTCACCCCTGCCCTCTTCCCCCTCTTTGGAGGCCCCCCTCCTTCTCCCAGGATAACCTCGCTGAGCCCAGATTATGCTGTGTGTTCAGTGACAGCTCCTTTCCAGGCTCCGCTTCGTGCCGCTCTCTAATGCAGCCTCACGTGGGTCTGTAAATGGCACAGGGAGGACCCGGCTACTCCCTGCTCTTCCCAGACCTGATCACTCCGTATTGCTGCGGCAGTGGCAAGAGACTCCAACTGTGCACATCTTTTCCAAAAAACGACAGCATTGATTCTTTTCTTTAAATGAACCCTGGAGAAGGGAAGGGCTGAGAGATTGAAAAGGCAGGAATTCATGTCATGTGCTACAGCAGAGCAGCCGTAGCAACGGCAGTAGCAGCAGTAGCTCCGCGGCGGCGGCGGGAGCAGCAGCAGCAGAGTCCCTTACTGAGACTGCACCATTTTCTTCTCACCCTGCATAGAGGTGTGGTTGGAAGCAGCAGTAAACTACCCACCCCCTAGCAATTTCACAGAGGTGGCCTCTTCCTGGCTCCAGTAAGAAGACACAGACTGTCTGGAGGAGTCCCCAAAGGCTGTTCCAATTGGTGATGTGTGTCTAAGGATGGCTTTTTCAACTAGTAGGATGCTTGCCTGCACTTGCGGCCACCCAACTGCTGAAGAGCTGGAAGTCTAGTGCTCCGCCCTCCCTGGGACCATTTCCGAGTGTGGGTGCACACCTATGGCTGTGCGTGTGCAGGTGTGAGCTGCTGGGGGCTCGGCTTGGGACACTGGTATGCTGTAGTGAATTATGGGTGCTGCAGAGGCTGGAGCAAGATTATGACCTAGCTCGGGGGTGGAATGGATTATCGTGTGAGTGTTCTGGCTGCCAGCCATTGCCCTGGTGGGGAAAATCACATCTTCATATAGCTCTAACATTCACCTGCTTCGCTGGGAAGTGGAAACTGGTCCTCTGCAACTGCTTCTGCTGATTTCTTCTGCAAAATGGCTCATGCTGCTGCTTCTATTAAAAAAGTTCGAGAGGCTGAACTGGATGAAAAGGAAAAAAATCTGGAGAGAGAGAGAAAAAAACAACGGAAAATCCCCAGGGATCGTATGGAACGGAAAAGAAAGGTATGAGGAGTCTCCCTTTAACCCTTTCCCCCTCCACAGCTCTGCAGAGAACCAGCAGCCTCAGAACCGGCAACTTCATCATCCTTTCCCGGCACCATTTCCAAGCTCAGTTTGAGCCCAGAGCTCATGCCTAAATTTGCTGCATTGGGAGGAGATGCCTGGGCAGAGTGAATTTCCTTTGCTTTGGCAAAGAAAAAAAAAGGTGCTTCCACTTGTTTCTTCTCTTCTTTCTCCATTATCTTTATTTAATCTCAGCGCCAGGTGCTTTATTCCTCCAAGCTACTCTGAGCACTTGGTCGAGGAGAGGGCAGGGCTGATTTATAGTTGGAGGGCTGAGATTTTCCTCTTGTTTCTCCTCTCTACTCCTAGATCTTCAGCACTGCGCCTTCTCTCTGACTCTGTATATTTGATGTAGACCTCTGGTCACGACTAAACCACAGGTTCTATGTACTCTTTCTTTCTCGTTCTGATGCTTGACACTGTTACTATGTGGAACTGCACCGAGAATGTTGCTGCAGTGAGCTGTGTCTCTGCATTTTAAAAAATTCTAATTAATTTTTCTTTTCTGTCATTAATCCCATAACTTTCTTTTCTGGATATGGCAATTAAACGAAAACAATGTACTTTAATAAAAGGCTGAAACATTGATTCCTTTTCCATTGGACTATAGAAGCATTGCCTCTCCCTTAAAAATATATATTTTTCCTTTAAAATAGAAATAATCTTACAACTGGGTGGACCTGAAGTACTTCTTCAGCCAGTGGTCTGAGCCTCTAAGGGAAGATCTCTGTAAATGCTTTAATTAATAAAATAGGTCACTGAAGAATTTCAGAAGATGATAAATGGCATGTCACATTAGCAGAGCATAAAAACAGTGGTTTGTCCCAGGCTGCTGTTAAACGTCGCTCTGGGATTAGAGATGGGCCAGGGATCCATGTGCTCAGTGATCCATCTGTTCAGTGGACTTTCTTGTTCTTTTTTTCTTCTATAATAGATGTGTTTACCCTTCCATTTGGGGGATGTTGTCTTTCCCTCATTTTTAGAAAGATACTTCAGCACCTACCCTGAGTTGGGATCTTACTGCATGAGGACTCCTCAATTTCGGTTTTACTACTTATTTTCATCATACGACTATTATTAGGCTACACAAATAAATTTAGCAGGATGTAATGATTTCCCTTCTGGGGGAAACTTTAATACACTGCTTGTCTGACCTTTAAAAGGTCTGTTTCAAGGGTGCATTAATTCTTTTTTATGGTATTAAAAGTATTATTGGCCATTTTTGCGGAGGCTGGCTTCCTTCTTGACAGCTACTGCGGTTCTGTTTCTAATCCTCTAAATGGAACATTATTGCATACAGCAATTTCCTGTGATTATATCTTTTTTGTATTTTGTTCTCTAAAACATAGTATATTATATCTTGGCCAGGAGTGCTTTTCAGTATCCAGTTGTGACCTAGCAACTTTGCTTAGCCTGAGTACCATGCAGGAACCTGGAAAATCACTTGGTCTAATTCTGCTTTGTTTTTGTTTCTGATTCAGTGTTTTCCCTTTTTCTATACCTTGTTTGAGTTGAAAAACTATATTGTTAAAATGGGAAAGTGCCAGTCGTTGTTGAGAGTCTCGGTTGCTGGGATGCTGCATTGCTTTTAGCTGAAACCCAGCATGGTGGGCAAGATCATTGGTTGGTAATGTGGTCAGATGACAGGATCATCCGGTCTTCACAGTCAGGCCATGTCACATCTCGGCTAGAACCAGAGTAAATTGGGGAAACAAAGGCATGGCTACCATTTGTCTGGTTCCTTTTCTTTTTTCAGACAAACCTCTCACCCCTCCTCCCTTTTCTGTTGCAGATGCAGAAGTGGTATTACACAGCACAACAAATCTGCGTGTTTTTAATCTAGACAAGATTTATTTTCTAGACATTTCCTCTCCCCACCCTTCCACCCCACACATATACCCACTGACCCAGTTATTAATTTTTTTTGATAGTAGAAAAATTTACCCCATTATTATACTTTATGGTGTACAGAATTATAGTTCATGAAGAAATGAAAAAGGATGGTTGCCTAGTAGTGGCATTTGGGAACACCATCTCCAGAAATTAATTTAAAAATTATCATCCTTTATTTGCTGATGCCATTTTATGACCATAAAGGAATACATTAATTGTAGAAATGATTGAGTAAATCATTTTCCTATCCTTTGTAAACCCTCTCGCCAATGAACTTATTTATCAGAAGACACTCACCCAATGCAGATAAAAGCCAATTATGGGGCCTGAAAAAATAAATCATCTTATTTTGAAAGAATTTTTACCCAGGTAAAGATATTGAGTATTAAAAGAATTCAATTAAGTGGCCTCATATTTGGTCTTCATTTTGATTTTTTTTTTTTTTTAGTAAACTTGCTATTAATCTTTGTATTATTATTTTTATTCCAAAAAACATTTAAAATCAATTTTAAATTGGAAACATGTTGCATTCTTGATTTAACCCCTTTATCAAGCTGTCAGTGTGTGGTTTTAAAAAAATGACTGTACAATAAAAGCTCTAGTTTCAACCTCATACTAAGCAGAATGTCTGATAGAATATGTTAAGATTTCTTTGGACCATCCTCCGGATAGATAATATTTAAATTTAGAGCTGTAGATACCTAATATCTATTGTGTTTATGTCATACTATGTAGAGCTAGATTAAAACTAGTTTTTAAGCAAATGGACCATGATTATGAATACCTGAAACAAACGAATTTATTACATGTTTACTCAAATACCTTGTTCTGGCTTTGTACAGGAACAAGAGAATATTACTATTCTAATTATTAGCTTCTATTATGTCATTTTTTGGTAGTCTAGATTTCTTGCTTCTATACTAGAATTTGAGGATTTTAGACTTCAGAAGGATGCCAGAAAGAATGAGTAACTGACTTTTAGAGTTCTCAGAAACTTGTAAGACTTAGTTTTGCAAAGTGATTTCAAGTTTAATAGTCTTTCCATAGTCACATACTGTTTTTCAACTGTATTGTTTTTAATTTAAAAAATATATACATTTCAGAGAATGAGTAAAAAAATGCCTTCTTGAAAGTAAAGCATTCAAATGATCTTTCTCATTTAAACTTGTGGGTACCATGAATTTTCAAATAAATTCTTCTGTTTTCCATTTCTCAGCATGCACAAATCAGTGTCCAGTTCCTTATTATGTCTATACCACTTATTGGAATCATATGAGATAAACGGCAATTTGTGTGACCAGTTCTTAGCAATCCTCATGCACTAGAAATTCTATTACTTTGATTTATACTATTAAAGTGCCAGAGTTCACATTTCCTGATAAAAATTTTATAATCATTTATTCAGTACCAATGTGACACTGTATCTGAGATTTTACACACACTGTACCACTTACTCCAATTACAGTCCTACACATTAGATATTATTCTCTAGATTTTGCAAATAAGGAAAAATGAGATGCAGAAAATTATGGAACTTGCTTAATAGTACACAACTACTCGTACATGGCAGAGTTGGGATTTGGACCCAGGTCAGTCTAGCACCAAAGATCATTGTGGGAAAAAAGTAAAATGGTTTCTTGGTCTTATACCCACACTGAACATAGGTTATAAATAAACATTTAATCTACCAATGCTTCAATTCCTTCATCTCCATAATATTCTCCTACAACTGAAATAAATTTAAATCCTGAGAGAACAAATTAAATGATATATGGGAGGGGGAGACTCCATAAGTTTAAAGTTGAGATTCTATTGCAATTTCACCAAAATATTTCATGAGCTCTTTTGGAAAATTAACAGTTGTTCCTTAAATCTATGTAAATTGTTGCTAATTATAGACTACGATTTTTATCAGGACTTTGAGATAGAGTTGAATATTTATTTTTATTAAATTGAAAGTTGATTTTGCATGGGGTTAAGAAAAAAATAAAAGCACATTTGCTTTTAAGTCTGCTTCACTGAACTTCACAGAAAGGTATTCTGATCATTTCATTGCTTTTTAAAAACATATGTAGTTATTACTTTGTATAGAATGAGACTTACTATTTAATGCTTCTACGATAACCTTTGGGGAACTCTCTCCACCACATTCTTCTTGTTCATTTGGTTATTTAATTTATGATAATGAGAATACTTACAGAGCATATATTAATATAACGATCTTTTCACCCAGCTGCAAGAGGAAATGGGAAAATGAAGACTTTTAAAAATTTTATTAGTATTTTTAAAATAGAAGAGTGTTTTATTTGTAAGTTGAAAGATGAACATATTCTTTAACTTTTGGATTGTGTTATAGGAATGAGCTGTAAATAAAACATAAAATATTACAGCAAGGGTGGCGCCTGTGGCTCAAAAGGGTAGGGCGCTGGTCCCATATGCCGGAGGTGGCTGGTTCAAACCCAGCCCTGGCCAAAAACTGCACAGGGAAAACAAAAATAAAGCTTCCTTAGGAAAAAAAAAATTGCGGCAAGCTTTGCCTGCCTTCTCTTCTCTGCTGGTCTGTGGGTGAACCTTACTGTGTAGGAGGACAGCGGACAGCCTAGTCATCCCTCCTGATCTTAAGCCTTCTGCTTGGGCACTCAGCAGCCTGATTCCAAAGGGAAGCCCAACTCTGGAGGCAGCAACATTTTGTTAAGAACCATATATGCACAAAGATTTCTGGGCACCAAATCAAATACACTGTGATTAAAAATACAAACCACAACAGAATAGCATGGCCCTGCAGAATGTATTACATTCCAGGATTCTCTAATTACGAGAAATTCCAATCAACATCTTTAGCAATTCCATGGAACTGTCATTATGTTACTTTCCAGAACCTCTTCGTCAGTATGTTAGTAATTCCAGAAACCACACTAACATGTAGTAGATAGCGGAGATTGTGAGGTTTATCTGGACAGATGCTCCTAATGTCTACTTATAAGTAAAAATGTAAAACTTTGGTTGATTTGCTTTTCCCATTTGAGTCTAGATAAAAATGTTCAGGCTTATGTATTTAAATGTGGTGGCTTCCATAGAATCATGATTCTTCAAAAATAATGTTCTTCTTCTTTGTCACTCCTTCTATCTCCTTAGCTCAATTAGCATACCCTTTCTTAGCTAGAATAATTATCTTTAGGTAAATGACTTGCTCTATTAGGGGCAGTCTTCACTAGCACCATAATTTATTAGTTTTTAGTTATAAAGAGACTCTTTCATAACCTTTTGAGTGATGACTACCAGCTTCAGGTTTCAGTTTTCAAATTTGTTCAATTGTGGCAAAAATAGTTCTGATGATATGGCTTGAGATGAGTTTTTAAGAAGACTGTTGAAAGAAATTCTTTTTTTTTTATTAAATCATAGCTGTGTGTATTAATGCAATCACAGGGTACAATGGGCTAGTTTTACACATAATCTGAAATGCTTTCATCAAACTGGTCAACATAGCCTTCACGGCATTTTCTTAGTTATGGTGTTAAGACATTTTTTAAAATATCACCAGCAGTATATAGAAAGATTTAAGACCTTTCTCTAATTCTAAGCATACATCCTTGATTAAGCATTAGCAACTCAATAATTTATCAGATATTTACTAACTGCCTACTTTTTTTTCTTTTTTGAGACAGTTACCCTTACTCTGTCACCCTCAGTAGAGTGCTGTGGTATCATAGCTCACAGCAACCTCAGACTCTTGGGCTTAATTGATTCTCTTGCCTCAGCCTCCCAAGTAGCTGGGACTATAGGCATCCACTATAGTGCCCAGCTATTTTTAGGGACAGTCTTGCTCTTGTTCAGGATGATCTCGAATTCCTGAGTTCAAGCTGTCTACCAGCCTTGGTCTCCCAGAGTGCTAGAATTATAGATGTGAGCCACTGTGCCCGGCCCAATTGCCCACTTTTTGTTGGGCTCTGAGCAGTGCTAAAAAACCGTTACTGGACTTCTGTCCTTTCAGGGTCTTGAGGATTGAGTTGGTATGCATTCAGTGTGTAGATGTGTAGTTTGGCCACCAAAGGCTCCCCCTTACTCCTTGTTTCCCTTTGATGAGACGGATTCTCATAGGATCTGGGTTCCCACCACCCTCCGTGTTCCCTTCAGTAACGCCAAGGTAACCTCAGAGCTGGGTCTGATAGTCATTCTAGTTAGTAGTGTTCTCCTTTCACTGAAATCTTGATCCAAGATCAGGATTTGTGCAGGCTTGTAAATAGCCGTTTATTTTATTTTTTAAATAGACCAGATGCTTTTTGAAGGTAAAGAGCCCGCTCAGCCATCTGTATTTCTGAAAGGGCCAGCTTGGTTCCCAACACATGGTAGATGTCCTAGAAATACTCGTCAGATGGTCATTTGTAGGCAGAGACCAGGGCTTATTTATTCATTGTCCAGAAAAGCACCTGACTCTGGGCTTTGCACATAATAAGAGCTCAAGAAATGTTGAAGAAAGAAGCAAGTAGCTTTGACTACATTTCCTTCTGAGACCAGATCTCCAGGCTGTCGCAGGCCTCTGCTCATGCCTCTATTTTGGCATTTAACAGTGTAGCTTGCATTGCATTCAGCTGGGTTCGTGTCCTCAAGAAATTGTGAACTTCTGAGACTGCAGGGACCCTGTCTCCTACGTGCCCCAGAGCATCCCTTAGCACAGAACCTAGTATGTAGGAAGTAGTCAATGAAGAATTATTAAGTTAAAAAAAAAAAACACAGGCAAGAGTGTTCAAAATCAGATGAAACAGTTCTTGGCCTGATTTTTTCTGGACATCCATTGTAATTCTGTAGCTATTGTCCCCACGAGTTAAAGAAGCTGAGGTTATTAATTATTAGCCCTTCAAGGTGGGCAAACACCATGTGAGCCCAACGTATCCTTTCGTGGATTAATTACTCTCCAATGATCGTACATTTCTCTTTTGCAACTGGGCTCTATTGCTCTGCCTCTTTCTTTCTTTCTTTTTTTTTTTTTAAAGCTGAACAGGTGTGTAGAGCCAGCCTTTCTCTTGCCACAAGAATGTTCCTTCCAGGTAATAATCAGCCCCACACTTTTTTTTCCTACCAGTGAATTGCCCACACTCACCCAAGAATTCTTGGGCGTGGTTCTCTGAGAATAGATTTCCATGCTTTCTGAGGTATGTTGGAAAACATAAGCTTAAGCTGTCCAATCAAGCCCTCTCTGTTCCTTAGGCTGTCAGAGGATTGGCCAGCCTCCCTGGGATTTGTACAATTGATGGTGGAACTCACCAGTTGGTGAGGAATTTTTCTGTTAGTGGCCCAAGAAATATTTTGTTATTGTTTGGGGATTTTTTTTTTTTTTTTTTTTTTTTTTTTTGCAGTTTGTGGTCAGGGCCAAGTTTGAACCTGCCACCTCCAGTATCTGAGGCCGGCACCCTACTCCTTTGAGCCACAGGTGCCACATGGGATTGTTAATGTCTTAGTTAATGGACTTGCATTTCCTTCTCTCAGAGCAACAGACTCTACCCTATAAAGAATACTTGATGTCCCTTTCTGCAGCTGATAAGTTTCAGAGTCTTTATCCTCTGCGGTGAAACAGCTCATATATTTCTTTTTATTGACTTTTCAGCAGTTCCCTGAAAGTGTTGGGTGTCGTGTGTATTCATGCTGTTCCCACACAACCCTGTAAAATTCCCTCCCGCATTTAGCTTTTGTCCAGTGCCTTGAATGACTTATTCTCTGTGCTTCTATGACAGGCCGATTCATATAAACAGTTGTTTGATGACAAGGAGGAACTTCCAGATTGAAGACTGCTTAAAAAAAAAATCCTATTATGAGACTAATCTAAACCTTTTATATGAAAGCTGACTGATTCTTCAAATGTAATTTAAGTAACATGAATTGAAAATTTAAAACTAATTCTCTATTCAGTTCAGCTGTTAGAAAACTTTAAAAAATCTATAAGAAACTTCAATATTTGAATTCACGTTTTTAATTCTAAATTATATGAAATCTAAATACATGTATAAGTATTTCTTTTTTTTTTTTTTTTTTTTGAGACAGAGCCTCAAGCTGTCCCCCTGGGTAGAGTGCTGTGGCATTATAGCTCACAGCAACCTCCAACTCCTGGGCTCAAGCGAGTCTCTTGCCTCCGCATCCCAAGTAGCTGGGACCACA
>CAUYTI010035013.1:0-14969 GCA_963575145.1 Galago senegalensis | reverse complement strand
TCCCCCTGGGTAGAGTGCTGTGGCATTACAGCTCACAGCAACCTCCAACTCCTGGGCTCAAGCGAGTCTCTTGCCTCCACCTCCCAAGTAGCTGGGACCACAGGCGCCCGCCACAACGCCCAGCTATTTTTTGGTTGCAGCCGTCATTGTTGTTTGGCGGGCCCGGGCTGGGGATTCGAACCCACCACCTTAGGTGTACGTGGCTGGCGCCTTAGCCGGTTGAGCTATAGGCGCCAAGCCATCCATCTAAAAACTTAAATGATTATAGCAAACTTTCTAAAGATGCTTTAAGATTTAAATATACTACTACTTATTAAATCTCCTATTCGGTCAACCCAAATTTATGATTTTATCCTGTTTACCGTAACAAACCCATTCTCAACATTTATATAAATCATTTAGAAAATAACAAATATTTAAAAATTCAATTTTTCTACAGTCAATGAATACTTTAAAATACTAGCCTTTCAGATAAATTTAAGAGAAACTACAGAGCTAAAAGGTATTTTGAAGACTGTAACTCAAAAGGTCCACAACCAAGTCTAGTCCATAATAACTGCCATTCCCCTTACCTCGCTGCGCCAGCCGACAGCTCGGGTACCACCACCCTCCGGCTCCAGGCCACGAGGTCCCGCTCTGTGGCTATCTCACTCCTTGGGGCGTTGCTGTGCATCTGCCGCACACCTTCAATCTGCCCACTGCGCCTCAGTCCCACGTTTGGGGGTGAATGAACCTCTGAGGTAGAACTTATAGAGCCTAAGGGAAAAAGTTAGCATAGTAAGCTCTATTTAAAGACCTTTATCCATTAGTTTAAATAGAAAACTATACCTTACACATAAAAGTTCATATTGTGGTAAATAATTAAAACTATGAAATCAGGAACTAAACCATAAGCAAAGTGCAACAAAAAGAAAACACAGTTACTCAGCTGATTAGGCCAATCAAGGAATCATGACTATCAAGTCCCAAGGATATAAAATCACTGCTTTAAAGAAATGCTAAGAATTTTTCAGGAAAACGTCATAAGTAAAAACAGCTCTCAAGCACATTTGTAGTTCATTGTTTCCTTTAACTTTTCTCTTAAAGTTTAATAATATAACAACAAATAAGGGTGATGAGATGTTCAAGAATGTGGCTTTGTGTTTCATAAAGTATTGAAAAAACAGATTTTTGAAAATTTTCTAATTTCTACATGTTTAATATAAAGAAATCTGGATAACTATACATATTAAAAATTCATTAGCTGTAAGCTGCAATCTGTTATGAATGATTTTCTTGCGTCATTAAATATTCTACAAAACCTTGATTATTCTGACAGCATTATTCCTTTTGTAGAAGTACTACAATTTATCTGATCACTTCTTTACTACTGCACATTTATGAGAGTTTCAAATATTTTAATATTTCACTTAAAATAAAACCCCTGCTTACCTCTACTTAATCGGCTGGTGTTGCTGACACCTGCTTCCCCAGATCGTCTCAGGTCTTGCTCCTGTTGCAGCCTTTGAATCATGCTGTCCAGTGGGCTGATCTCCTGGTTTGCTTGCTGACTTAAAACTTGGTTCAGTCCTATGCAAAAACCACACGAAATACTAAGAATACTTTAGTCACTATTTAAACCATTTTACTCTTCAACTTTGCTTATGAGTTCAGAATTAAATATAAATTTTGCTTGGGCAAAAAGATCTAAAATGATCAATTGTAAATAGGAAGGGGAAAAAAACCCGTGCTCATCTTAATTTATTAAAACTGATGAAGAGGATCATTGCTGACTTTTACTGACTGTGCAACGTGACTCAGAAATCCATAACCTTTACGGTAACTCAGTTAGATACCCAGGCATGTATTCACTCTACCTTACAAGTAAGAAAAGCAAAAAGATTTTCCACTTAGTTCCTAGTTTCTTTTCAAAAGAAAAACTCACTTCCTTTTAAGGACTTTGCAGTTTCATTTATTCAACAAATTCTTAAGTGTTAGGACCTATGCCAGGTACTGGGGCTCCAGTGGTAAGTAAGAAACATCAAGATCCCTGCCTTTCAGGGAGCTAACATCCCAATGGAAAAAGTAAACATACTACTGTAGATAAATGATGAGGTGTTTAAGAGATGGTCAGAAAGAGAAAGGGGGAAGAAAAAGAGATAAGACCTACCTATAATGAGTCAGAGAAATCAAAGAAGCCGGCCCTCTTTGAGAAGCAAGCATTTGGGCTGAGGTTTCAATTAGTCAGCCACAGGAAGAGTTAGAGAGGAGGACAGACTCTGAAGTACGGACGAACCTGCTGTATTTTCACCTCTCCTATTTTTCCAGCATCAACTCTCACCCATACCAGTCATAAAGCACTTCACTCTCCTACCCTAACCAAAAAATACCTTCTATCTTTGAAACTTTTGAATATGATAGCCCGACTTTAAAAATTAACATGAACATGATGAATGCTTATCTTTCAAGCATCAACTGAATGGCTATTAATAGCAATCATTTCTTCTGTGAAATCTTCCTAAACAACCTCTGAAAGAATTAGCTGTTCCAGTCTTTTAGTTTCTTAAGTAATCTATACATATATCTTAGCATTTAGCCCAATACATAGCACAAAGGAAGCCCAATACTTAGTCCCTCAAAAGCCCGAACTCCTTCATCTTTATATTCTCTAAATCTAACACAATCTGGGAGGTGAGGCAAGGGATTGCTTGAGCTCCTAAATTCAAGACCAGCCTGACCAAGAGTGGGATTCTGTCTCTAAAAAATAGCCAGGTGCTGTGGCGGGCACCTACAGTCCCAGCTACTCGGGAGGCTGAGGCAAGAGGATCATTTGAGCCCTGGAGTTTGAGGTTGCTATGAGCTATGACAACACAGCACTCTACCCAGGTGGACAAAGTTAGACTCTGTCTCAAAAAAAAAAAAAAACCTAACACAATGTTCAACATTAAAAAATGTTCAACACCACTGAAAAAAATAGAAGGACAAGTGTTATAAAATATACAGAAAATATTACCATGACACAGTAGAGAATAATTCATATCGAATGTGCAGATATATAAGATTTGACCAGGTCAGAATTTTATGGTGGGCTTAAATTGAGAAGAGAAGGTATCAAGGATACTCTGAAATCAAGTAATAGTAAGAGAGATACACAGAAAGGGTAATTACATGTATTCAATTCAAAATACTATTTCAATTTTACAAAGACAACAAAAACTAAATAGATAAAATAACTTATTCATGATCACAAAACGAGAAAGTGGTAAAAGCAGAGATAAAAATTCAAATGTCTATACACATTTCTTTCCTGGTTTGCTGTTGGGAAAACATGTCATGGCTGAAGATTGCCACAGCTCAAGTTTACAAGTGAGGAAATGCATTTAAAGTGTAGCATCAGTGTAATAAAACTACACTCAAGCCCATTTAATATTACAATAACCAAAATCTATTTTTACCTTAACTCTAAGAGCTTTCTCAAAATAAATTTTATTACAGATCTAAATTTGCAAATAAACACTAAAATTAGTAATAATACTATGATTTTTTAGAAAGTATTTTTCTTTTTATTTTGGTATTAACTATTTTTATACTCATTAAGTCTAAAATAATGACAAAGGATTTTTATTCAATTCTGTGAACTGGAACCTTAGGAGTCACTATGCAACCTTATTATTGCTGTGGGTTCTTTTGTGGATACTAATAACAGGTATCTATTTTTAAGATCATACCTACTTTATACAGAAAAAAGAACAATAAACTGGACTGAGAATGGGAGCTGAGTTTGTGTCTCTGACTCCACGACACAATACTCTTACATTTCCCTTCTCTCCACTTCAAAGATTGGAATATCATAGGTATAAAGATAAAATAAGATTACTTATGAAAGCCTTTTATAAACTGTTAAATGGAGAAAGAAAGTAAAAATGTTAATATGCAAGTAGCACTGATTTTAACAGAGCAGTCTTTTGCTTATTTCCCTATGCCTGAAAGGCCAGTCTGCATACCCATTTTAAGAGCTGGGTACAATCTGATACTTGCCAATTCTTCTCCAAAAGACATTTTCAGTCCTACAACTACTATTTCTCTACTAGGAAGACTTCTCCTATCTGAACACCTACCTAGAATTCTTGAATACTACTTGTTCTTTTCAGATCCGTGAGGTCATGCTATATTTACATACTGAGGGAGACACATTAGGCTCATACACTCCAGATAGTCAAGTCTGCTAGACTGTCCCACTTCTACAAGTGCAGCAGGGCCAATTCCTCTAATGCTTTTCCTAACCCTCCATTCAAAGTGATCATATCTGATTCTGAGTAGCCCTTTTCTATCCAACCCTCCCATCTTTACCGCAATTTCATGATACATTCTTTAAGACAATACATGGGTTTGCCACAATGCAATAAGATTGATTTTTTCATGCTGTTTACAGAATCTAAATTCATTTTTGAGAAATGCCTCATCACAAAATCTACTTAATAACTGAGTCTAGAACTTAAAATATTTTCATAAGTATTTTTCTAATCCAAAATATAAGAGGAAGATTAATAATGACAGAAGTGGGTTAATCTTTTTTACAAAACCTCTCCATTATTTTTATTTAATAAATTAGTTCTACATTTTTTGTCAAAAGGGGCAGAAAGGCAGACATGGTGGCTCATGACTACAATTCAGCACTTTGGGAGGCCAAGGCTGGAAGATTACTTGAAGCCAGGAATTTGAGACCAGCCTAGGAAAAATAACCCAGGGAAACCTTGTCTCTAAAAAAAAAATATTCAAAAAATGAGACATGGGTGGTGGCATACATGCACTTGTAGTCCTAATTACATGGAAGACTAAAGTGGGAGGATTGCTTGAGCCCAGGATTATAGTGAGTTGTAATTTCATCACCAAGCTCCAACCTAGTTAACAAAGTGACCTTTTAAGAATAAGAAGGGGGAGGGGGAGAGAAGTTTGTAGACTCTACCTCCCTATCACTCCCATTCAATTCTTCAACTAATTTAACTTTGATAATAATTACACTTCACTAAAAAACAGCTCAATCCTCTTCACCCCTATCTTACTTCTTATAAACTTTTAAAAATGTACTATTTCTTAAAACAATCTTCTATGTGAATGAACTATCTAGTCCTATTTCTCTCATAATGTACTACTGTTCCCTTTAATAAAACTTTATTTATTTATTTATTTTTATTTTTTTTGAGACAGAGCCTCAAGCTATCCCCCTGGGTAGAGTGCCGTAGCCTCACAGCTCACAGCAACCTCCAACTCCTGGGCTCAAGCGAGTCTCCTGCCACAGCCTCCCAAGTAGCTGGGACCACAGGCACCCGCCACAACGCCCAGCTATTTTTTGGTTGCAGCCGTCGTTGTTTGGCAGGCCCAGGCTGGATTCAAACCCGCCACCTTAGGTGTATGTGGCTGGTGCCTTAGCCACTTGAGCCACAGGCACCAAGCCTATAAAACTTTATTTGTTTATAACTGTGTTTATTAATCTGTCTAACCTACTCCATGAGAGCAATAATCATGTTTGTTTCTCACTATGGAAAACCCAGGGCTTAGCAGATGTCAGGAGCAGAAGAGGTTTTCAATGACATCACAGAATGAACAGTACATGAACTGACTTGTCTCATACCAAACACTACCTTAAGATCCTAGAGCAGGGGTCCTCAAACTTTTTAAACAAGGGGCCAGTTCATTGTCCCTCAGACCACTGGAGAGCCGGACTGAGGGCCCTGGGAGGAGTTAGCTGCTATGCAGGACAGGCAGCGGCAGCAAAACACCTGGCAGGCCAGATAAATGTTCTAGGTGGGCCGCATGTGGCCCGCGGGCCATAGTTTGAGGATGCCTGCCCTAGAGGTTATAAAGGACTATAAACCAAAATTACTGCTTAAATCTCTAATGTTCCTTAATTATTCTGTAATTCTTAAGCATTATCAAAGACCTTTATAGGAGTAAATCAGTACTTCCATTTCTCTTTTGCTTAAAACAATCAAAGACACATTTTTTTTTAACTTGGCAATTTTAACAATTCAGTGGAAAGAAAAAATTTGGTTATCTATGAAAATGAGCACCAACCTGAGGAAGTTACTCCCATCTGAGGGATGAGCTGCTCCTCCCTGCAGTTTTCGCGGCCAGGAACCAACCTCTGGTACCTTGACGGATGAGGGTTACCATCAACATCAACCAGAAAAGGGGGGGGCATGAGGTGAGGCGCTTGCTGTGTCTGCTCATCCAGTACAAAGTTGTTGGCATCACGGATAAGTGGCCGATAATCACTATGAAAGAACATCTGATCTGCAATCTGTAAAAAGAAAAGTCCATGAAAAACAGGTGAAGATAAAAATCTACAACATCTCCAATGAGAAACAAATATGGTAAAAATCTATAGCATCTCTAATGAGATATGTTAACATAAATTGTAGTAGTAAGCAATAATTAAAAAATATTTCCTGGAATTAATTATGAAAAAGCACTTATGTTTTCTACATTACATTTTATGATTAGAAAAGTACATTTTCAAAGTTTTCTCTGCAACAAGGATGAGCTACATATACTTAATAGTTCCCCTTTATCCACAATTGTACTTTCTGCAGTTTCAGATACCCACAGTCAACCAGTGTCTGAAAATATTAAATAAAAAATTCAGAACTTGGCTCACTGCCTGTTTCTCAGTGGTTAGGGCACTGGCCACAGGCACTGGGGCTGGTGGGCTTAAACCCAGCCATGGCCTAAGAAACAACGACAACAATAACAAAAAAAATAGCTGGGCGCTGTAGCAGGTACTTGTAGTCCCAGCTACTTGGGAGGCTGGGGTAAGAGAATTGTTTAAGCACAAGAGTTTGAGGTTACCGTGAGCTGTGATGCTTTGGCACTCAACTGAGGGTGACACAGTGAGACTCTGTCTCCAAAAAAAAAAAAAAATTCAGGATCCAAACAACTCAAGTTTTAAACTGTGAGCTGGATTGAAATCTCATACCATCCCACCTAGGACACAGATCATCCCTTTGTCCAATATATCCATACTGTCTGTATACACTACACCCACTGTGACTGTATAGGAAAAATTATAGTGCCCGCAGGGTTCAGTACTATCTATGCTTTCAAGCATCCACCGGGAGCCTTTGAATACATCTTTTGTGGATAAGAGCAACTACTATGTAAAAAGATACTGTTAAAAATAAGTTATTCAAAATTCAATTTGAAATTAAATGGTAAAATCAAATCTGGGCATAAAGTAGTTAGCAGTACTTTTACTTTCATACAACTACCATGCTTTACCTTAAATCCCTAGGTCAGCTCAAGCAGTATAAACTAATATTAAAAAAAAGTAACGGCTTGGCACCTGTGGCTCAAGTGACTAAGGCATCAGCCACATACATCTAAGATGGTGGGTTCAAATCCAGCCCTGGCTGCCAAACAATGACAGCTACAACCAAAAAATAGCTGGGCATTCTGGCGGGAGCCTGTGCTCCCAAGCTACTTGAGAGGCTAAGGTAGGAGACTTGGTTGAGCCCTGGAATTGTAAGTTGCTGTGAGCTGTGCTGCCATGGCACTCTACCCAGGGTGATAGCTTGAGGCTCTATCTCAAAAAAAAAAAAAAAAAAATTAAGATTTTCTAAGAGTTAATTTTTTTTTTCTTTTTGAGACAGAGTCTATGCCACAGCTCACTGCAACCTCAAACTCTTGGGCGTTTAGCCTCTCAAGTAGCTGGGCCTATATGCGTCCACTGCACTGTCCAGCTATTTTTTTGCTGTAGGTGTCACTGGTTGTTTAGCTGGCCAGGGCTGGGTTCGAACCCACCAGCCTCACTATATGTGACTGGTGCCCTAACCACTAAGCTATTGGCAATGAGCCTATTTTTTCTAAATTTTTAAGGATAATATAAAATTGGGCGGCGCCTGTGGCTCAAAGGAGTAGGGCACCAGCCCCATATGCCGGAGGTGGTGGGTTCAAACCAGTCCCAGGCAAAAACCACACACACAAAAACAAAATAATATAAAATTATACTATTTTTTTTTTTTTTTGAGACAGAGCCTCAAGCTATCCCCCTGGGTAAAGTGCTGTGGCATTATAGCTCACAGCAACCTCCAACTCCTGGGCTCAAGTGAGTCTCTTGCCTCTGCCTCTCAAGTAGCTGGGACCACAGGTGCCCACCACAACGCCCAGCTGTTTTTTGGTTGCAGCCATCATTGTTGTTTGGCAGGTCCGGGCTGGGGATTCAAACCCGCCACCTTAGGTATACATGGCTGGCGCCTTAGCCGGATGAGCTATAGGCGCTGAGCCAAATTATATTATTTTTAAGACATAGTCTCACTTTGTCGCCCTCAGTAGAGTGCCATGCCATCACAGCTCATAGCTCTTGGGCTTAAGCGATTCTCTTGCCTCAGCCTTCCATATAGCTGGGACTACAGGTGCCCCCCACAACGCCCAACTATTTTTATTTTTCGGTTGTAGTGGTCATTGTTGTTTGGCAGGTCAGGCTGGATTCGAACTCACCAGCTCTGGTGTATGTAGCTGGTGTCCCAGCTGCTGAACTACAGGCGCTGAGCCAGATAATACAAAATTATTAATATAAACTTTACACTGACACATCTATAACTTCAAAATTTTATTAATTTAGAAATTTCTTTTAAAAACATTTATATTTATTTAGTTATTTTTTGTATCAGAGTCTCACTTTGTCAGCTCTGGTAGAGTACCATGGTGTCATAGCTCATAGCAACCTTAAACTCTTGGGCTCAAGCTTTTTTCTTGCCTCAGCCTCCCAAGTAGCTGGGACTATAGATAACCACCACAACACCCAGTTATTTTTTAGTTCTTATTGCTGTTTGGCAGGCCAGGGCTGGATTCGAACCCTCTAGGTCCAGTGCATATGGCTGGTGCCCTAGCCACTGAGCTACAAACGCCAAGCCTAACTTAAAATTTCTTAAACTAAATGATAAACTATTCCACTTTTACTATCTTAACCTTTTATATCACTGCACTACAAATAAGCAATTTAATTCTTAAGTCTTGAATTGCTAGGTGCAGTGACACCACCTGTAATTCTAGCTACGCAGGAGATTGAGACAGGAAGATTGCTAAAGGTAGCCTGGATAAACTAGCAAGATTCCATCTCAAAAATTAAAATAAGAGACAGAGAGAGACAGGGTAACATTAACTAGCTACCATTAATTGGTTATGCAGTTTTGAGAACCACAGGTTTGTACTCTAAATAAATACATATTATCTATATCAACAGAATATAATTTAAAAGAGCCATGCTATGGACATCTTCTATCCCCAACGTACATATCCCAAGTAAAGAACTCACAAAACTGCTCCAGCAGAAAGTTATTCCTTTATATATGTGTGTGTGTGTGTGTGTGTGTGTCTGTGCGTGTATACACACATATATGTTGTCTAGTACAAAAAAGTGAGATTTAACAAATGTAATCTTCACCCTTCTTTCCAAAATGTTACATCTTCAAACTTCATGCTAGATGCAAAAACGCTGAGAAAAGAAGGAAAGAACAGAAGGAAAGGAAGGACTCTAAACATCCATGGATTAAAATAATGACATTTAATATATATATTCATCATACTCTACCTTGTCATATTTGCTACTGGACCCAAAGCCAAAAATTAAAAGATGTCCATGAGAGTCTGTGCATGCAAAGTGCTGCCCATCAGGAGAGCATTTGCAGTCAAATACTGCACCATGTCCTTGGCCTTCAATCTGAAATATATTTAATGAATAATAAAAAAACTGCAATTGAAGTATAAAGAACTGGTCACTATTATTATTTTTTTGATAATAGATGTATCATAAGATACATCCTATAAGAATGCATCCTAATGAAGTGAAGATTAAATATAACAAGCATAGTACAATAATCAAATTTGTGGATATTCATGAAATTGGCAGTTCTTGCATAGCCTTGAAAAACAAAATACTCTATCCACAGACCAGACACAATTCAGGAAATACAAGAACACCAATCCCCCACCCATAAAATTCTGCTTCATGTTTTAAACCCAGATTTAACATGTAATTGACCCTTACACTCCATCTATCTTCATTCAAGCATACTCTTTCTCCAAAGGCTAGTGATGTAGCAACTGTAGAGGCTTTTTGGATAACACCTGGAAGTAGCCAGAGATCACTGCTCACCTGACTCTAAATTTTATCCTTTTTAGTTATAATTCCCTAGTGGTCTGACTGATCCTTTAAATGGTGACTTTCAAAGGTTAAAGAAAAGGTTTTCTTTACCTGATAATTGTTTTCTGTTTTCCAGTTCCGTTAATCCAGAACGAATGGGTTTCTCCCTGCAACCTGTCAATCAAACAGAGGTGGCCAATCACCACTCTGGATTTTTTGCTCTCAGTGATTCTTCAGACTACGTTCCAGTTGAAAACTTCTTTAGCAGTATTCTGAAAGAGGTAAAAATGCTACCCTATCTAAAGCACATCTAGGGGCTGAATTTTAGAAACAACTAAAATAGGGAGTTGACTCCCTAACAAATAACAACTAAGGATGATTTTCCACAAATGCAATTGGATGTCTGGATTAGCAGAATCGGAACACACACACATTATCAGGTAAGAAATACCTCCTTTCTGTTCCGGTATCCACTGATCTAGAACAAATTGAGTTTTATTTGTAATGTCCCAGGAAATGCTTGAAAGAGAAAAGTGGTAATTTTCTTTCTTTGGTATTATAAGGATGAATGTATAGTTCACTAACTACAGAGGTTGAGTTAAAATTCAGAAGAAGAACAGTTGATTCACACAAGGTTTGTACTTTGGTTGAAAGAGAAAATATCACCACAAAAGGAAGGTTCTGCCGAAGAAGTTAATAATATACCACCAATGGGATTACCTCAAAAAAGAAACTCATTTTCTTCTGGCTTGAGGAAAGGAAGAAATGTGTATAATGGTGCTTATTAATGCACAATAACAGAAAAGAACAGCTTCTCTTTAAACAAATCACATTAAAGAAAACTAGTAAACTTAACTAATGTCTAATACACTCAAAAATTTCTCAGAAAAGAAAATGAAATCATAAACAGGATTACTTCTTGGCTCTGAAGAAAGTTGCAGGATGGCAAGACAGCTGAGGAAGCTAACTGATTCCAGCTCTACGTTAAAGCAATTCAAAACCAAGAGAGAATGAAACCTTTTCTCCCAATTAACATAAGGGCATGAGCAGCCATACAAGCTGGCTAGGCACCTGCCAAAAGGGAAAGATTCTAAGTAGAAACATCAGGATTTAAGTCTTTAGTTTTCAACATGTTCCTACTCACATAAAAACAGTTACACGAACTGTTATAAGTAACTACATGAACAAAGTTCACCTCTAAATAAACTTTAACATTAAAAACTCAAAACTGCAATTGTCTCACTCATGTGTTACATGATTTATCTCATTCTCACAAAACTTCACAGAAGAGAAAATAAAAAAAGAAACTATTTAATAAATCTACTCTAACACATGTTTTCAGAACTATAATACTATTCCAAGTCTAAGATCCCAATTTTAAGTGCAGACACACAGAGGAAGGGCCTTGGCAATGGTCCCACTCAGCAGTGACAAAGGGGATCGTGTAGTACTCCTACACAGGCTAGCATAAGGACAAGCTAAGCATCCTTCCTATGATGTTTAAGCAATCTTGTTCTAAACACTTTGTTTCTTTTTTGGGAGGAGGGGGAACAAATCAGTCCTATACTTATATTATTTACTAATGTTGCCATATTTACAATTAGTAGATCTCTGAAAGAATCATTTAGGAGAGGTGGAACTTTAGAACTCTAAAATAGCAAAGAAAAAAAAGCAATCATATTTAAAATCACCACATCATACGTGGGTATAACAATTTCCATTGTCAATATGGCAAGAAGACATCAATTTTCTTGTTATAAGGCATTGGTTTAACTCCAAGTGACTTTTATATATGGAGGGCATAAAAGGGCATGATCAAATCATAAAATCTGATCCTATCAGAAAAAAGGAAAAATTCACTATTTGGATTAACTAATGTTCATTAAAGGCAACTGCTTTAAACCCTTAAATAGATTTAAAAGAACCTGTTTCTAACCTTACTAAGTAAAAAACCACATTTATCATTAACAGCTCCTCAGACAATTAAAACCCATACTTACAATCTGCCAACTAGGCTTTCCGAACGGCTGATGATGCAAAATAGGAAACAATTTCACTTTCCCTGTATAACTAAAAATACCCTGGCTATTTTAACATATAAATATTGTAATATGATTAACCAAACCAACCAGAAAAAAAGTTAAATATTCCTCTCTAAAAAGGATCTCATCTTTCAAAACTACAGTCAAAGTATTTGTAAGTAAGAATTCTTGAAGCAAAACTTCAATAATGAAGGCACTATTTGAATAGACACATTTAACTAGACAGCAATGCAATAAGGTTAATCTCAAAAAACAGAAGAAAAAAATGTCCCTTCTGGCCTATGAAAGGTATGACTCTAACATAATATTAAATGTAAAGTATAGCAAGAAGATGAGTCAAAACACATTTAATTCAGCTGAGAGCTTATGCCAGTACTTATTGCATGTTGTAATAGAATAATTAGAAAATGGAGTAAAATTAGTAAGGAATAAATTTTCCAAATAAGTGCATTTTATATGAACCATTTCTCTAATAAAATC
Source organism: Galago senegalensis (assembly GCA_963575145.1). Classification (NCBI taxonomy): domain Eukaryota; kingdom Metazoa; phylum Chordata; class Mammalia; order Primates; family Galagidae; genus Galago; species Galago senegalensis. The sequence goes on along the minus strand of CAUYTI010035013.1, from coordinate 2,327 downwards.
AAGTATACCCTGTATATTATTTGGGACATAAGTAAAGACCACATAATAAAACTCATATACCTTAAATGCCAATAAGAATAGCTGAGATAATCCATGGCTAACATACACTGACAAGAGCAAAAACTTAAAAAGAGTAAGAGACTAAGAAAAAAATATATTCAGCAATTATGACAAAGGATTTTTTATTTTTTAAAGCAGGAATGAGAAGATCAGATGTTAAAATAATGACTTCCTAACTAGAAAATTCTTATATTTACTAAAGAATTCTAGAAATACTACCCAAAAAGAAGTGGTATGAACTTGTTAGTTTAGAAATGCATACTGAACTTAAAAAAATAAAAGTTACTACAAAAATGTATGAGGTAAAAGCATTAATGATGATAGGATGATTATATTTAAAGCATTCTGAGAGAGGGTACTATACCTAACTCCTAGCATAATGTTTATGAAACTAAAAGACGAATACTTAACAGACAGAGGAAGGAGGTCTAAGACCTCCAAGAGTAATGGGCAAATCACCTCATTTCTCTATAGAATAACAGAGAAGTTTTAAATGATAGCTAGAGTCCTACCTACTTGTAAAATCCTATCATCTGATACTTAGGAAGGTTTGTTGAAAAATCTAGACAAATCTGGAAATAAAGTATATTAAAAGCACTAGAATGCACACTCCAGGTCTAAATTATATTCACAAAAAATTATATATAGAGTGCATCCATATATATATATAAGTCCATATATATAAGAGATGCACTTCTGAAAGACCTTAACTCAAAGTAGGAAAGTTAAAGGTAAGGCAGAGTCATCCTCTTACAGAATCATTTCATTTTTGTAAACAGGGACTTTTTTTATTAATCAATTTTTAAAAATATACTGATTAGAAGAGAGCATCTAACCTAGAAAATACTCCAATATTTTAAATTATGCATCTTTTAAAATACCCTAATAATTTTATGAGGTAGACTTATATACTAAGAATCAAACAGCTGAGAAATAGCATTTATACTAAGAATTACACGTAGAAAGTCCTTTATGTATAAAGAACCTTTAGATTAGAGTTTACTGACAGGGGGAAAATAAACTTAATTAAGAATGTACATTAGATACTGAGAAAAAGACTAACCTATATGTTTAAATATGCTTTGGCTATCTTCTAATCAATACTATAGTCACTATATAAATGAAGACTGCCATCTTAAAAGAAAACCATACACATTCTAGAAATGCAGGTTTCACCAAGTAACTATGGAAAACTCTAGGATTGCTACTGAATGGGTTTTTTTAAATTACATTTATTATTACGTATGAGTTTAGCCATTTAAAATAACTAGCGACAAAAATGACACTGCTATACCTGGCTTGACAAAAAGCAGATCAAATTACTATATAAAATGAAAGCAATTTGTTACATAAAAGTGATTTTGAAAAATCAGAAATCTTCAGATTTCCATGAAAAGAAAAATAGTACCAAAATAAATAACTCATTTTCAAATTTAAGCACTTGGTTTATCCATCCTGATTTCTTTTTCTTTCTTTTTTTTTTTTGAGACAGTCTTACTCTGTGCCTTGGGTAGAGTGCTGTTGTGTCATACCTCACAGCAACCTCAAACTCTTGGGCTTAAGGGATTCTCTTGCCTCAGCCTCCCAAGTAGCAGGGACTACAAGGCACCCGCCACAACACCCAGCTATTTTTTTGTGCAGTTGTCACTATTGTTTAGCAGGCCTAGGCCGGGTTTGAACCTACCAGCCTCGGTGTATGTGGCCAGAGCCCTAACCACTGAACTACAGGCACCAAGTCACCCATACTGATTTCTTAGGAAATTCCCTTTTGGCCTCTTTGACACGGCATTTGAATAGGGTCTTGCTGACACATTCTGTAGGGGTAGTGATCTCCTTTCCATCTGCTAAACATGAGTATTTCTCTAAGTTTACTTCTAACCTCTCTACCCTGCCCTCTCTGTCTCCATGAGGACTCAAGCTTCATTCCATGTGAAATACTTCAACATTGTTTTCTCTTTCCTCCTCGGCCCCATAAGTATTCTATCTCTAGTATTCTGGATGGCCATTTCCACAAAGGGAGTCCAGGGAAATAAATATGAATACAAATTAACTTAAAAAATAAAACCCAGGGCTCGGCGCCTATAGCTCAACCGGCTAAGGCGCCAGCCACGTACACCTAAGGTGGTGGGTTCAAATCCCCAGCCCGGACCCGCCAAACAACAATGATGGCTGCAACCAAAAAAAATAGCCGGGCGTTGTGGCGGGCACCTGTGGTCCCAGCTACTTGGGAGGCGGAGGCAAGAGACTCGCTTGAGCCCAGGAGTTGG
>CAUYTI010035011.1:0-15202 GCA_963575145.1 Galago senegalensis | reverse complement strand
AGTTTGAGTTCTCTGTGGATTCTAGTTATTAAACCTTTGTCAGAAACATAACCTGCAAAAATCCTTTCCCATTCTGGCGCTATCTACTTGTTTTATTTACTATGTTCTTGGCAGTGCAGAAGCTTTTTAGTTTGATCAGATCCCAGTAATATAGTTGTGATGTTGCTTCAATTGCCAGGGGGGTCCCCCTCATAAATTATTCTCCTAGGCCAATTTTTTCAAGTTTTCCCCCGAACTTTCTCCAAGAATTTTTATAGTTTTATGTCTTAAGCTTAAGTCCTTTAACCAGTGAGAGTCAATTTTTGGTAGAGGAGAAAGGTGTGGTCCAGTTTCAGTCTTCTACAAGTTGCCAGCTGATTCACCCAGAACCATTTGTTAAATAGGGAATCTTTCCCCCTAATTTATATTTTGTATAGGCTTATCAAAGATCAAATGACAATAAATGTCTGGGTACATGTCTTGGTTTTCAATTCTGTTACATACTTTTATCCCTCTATTTTTGTGCCAGTGCCATGCTCTTTTGATCATTATAGACTCATAGTATAGTATGAAGTCTGGTAGTGTGATTCCTCCTGATTTGTTTTTCTTTCTGACTAATGTCTTGGCTATTTGAGGATTTTTCTGTATCCATATAAAATGAAGTACTAATTTTTTCAGATTTTTAAAGTATGAAAGAGGTGCTTTAATATGGATTGCATTAAATCTGTAGATTGCTTTGGGTAGTATAGACATTTTAACAATGTTGATTCTTCCCAGCTATAAGCATAGTATATTTTTCCATTTGTTAACATCTTCAGCTATTTCTTTACTCAGAGTTTCATATTCTCTTTATAGAGATCTTTCACGTCCTTTGCTAGGTACACTTCCAGATATTTCATCTTCTTTGGCGCAATTGTAAAGGGAATAGAGTCCTTGATGGTTTTTTCACCTTGACGATTGTTGGTATATATAAAGGCTACAGATTTGTGAGTATTGATTTTGTACCGTGAGATGCTGCTGTATTCCTTGATCACTTGTAGGAGTTTTGTAGTTGAGTGCCTGGGGTTTTCCAGATATACAATCATATCATCTGCAATGGGTGTAAGTTTGATCTCCTTTGATCCTATTTGGATAATCTTGATTGCTTTCTCTTGCCTGATTACAGTGGCTAAGACTTCCATTACAATGTTAAAAAGCAGTGGAGACAATGGGCACCCTTGCCTGGTTCCTGATCTGAGTGGAAATGATTTCAATTTAACTCCATTCAATACGATATTGACTGTGGGTTTGCTGTAGATGGCCTCTATCAGGTTAAGAAATGTTCCTTCTATACCTATTTTCTCAAGCATTCTGATCAAGAAAGGATGTTGGATATTATCAAAAGCTTTTTCTGCATCAATTGAGAGAATCATATGGTCTTTGTTTTTTATTTTGTTTATGTGATGTATTATATTTATAGATTTACATATATTGAACCATCCTTGGGACCCTGGGATAAAACCCACCTCGGGGGTCATGATGTATAATTTGTTTGATGTGTTGCTGGATTCTGTTTGCTAGAATCTGATTGAATATTTTTGCATCAATATTCATTAGAGATATTGCTCTATAATTTTCTTTTCTTGTTGGGTGTTTTCCTGGTTAGGGATCAGGGTGAAATTTGCTTTATAGAATGTATTGGGAAATATTCCTTTTTTTTTCTATGTTTTGGAAAAGGTCAAATAATATAGGTTCCTCTTTAAAAGTTTGCTAGAATTCTGATGTGAAGCCATATGGTCCTGGGCTTTTCTTTTTGGGGAGATTTTTAATACTTGATGCTATTTCAGAACTTGATACAGGCTTGCTCAACACTTCCACCTCTTTCTGGCTAAGTCTAGGAAGGTGGTGTGTTTCCGAGTATTGGTCTATTTCCTTCAGATTTTCAAACTTCTGAGAATAGAGTTTTATATAATATTCATTAAGGATTTTTTTAATTTCTGAGGAGTCTGTTGTTATTTGGCCTTTATCATTTCTGATTGATGAAATTAGAGATTTTACTCTTTTATTTCTGGTTAGGTTAGCAAAAGGTTTATTGACTTTTTCAAAAAAACAACATTTTGATTTATTGATCTGTTGTATAATTTTTTTCTTTTCAATTTCATTTAACTCTGCTCTAATATTAGTGATTTCTTTTCTTCTGCTGGGTTTGGGGTTGGAATGTTCTTCCTTTTCCAGTTGCTTGAGATGTCCCATTAAGTTGTTGATTTTCAATCCTTCCATTCTTTTGAGGAAGGCTTGCAATGCTATAAATTTCCCTCTTAGGACTGCCTTTGTCACAGAGGTTCTGGTATTTTGTGTCTTCATTATCGTTTTATTCCAAAAATTTGGTAATCCCCTTCCTAATCTCATCTATGACCCAGCTATCATTCAGCATGAGGATATTTAGTTTCCATGATTTTGTATGAGTATGCAGATTCCTGTTGTTATTGAGTTCAAGTTTTATTTCATGATGGTTTGAGAAAATACAAGGAATAATTTCTATTCTTTTAAATTTGCTGAGGTTAGACTTGTGACCTAAGATGTGTGATCAATTTTGGAGGATGTTCCATGGGCTGATGAGAAGAATGTGTATTCAGTTTTGTTAAGATGAAATGTTCTGTAGATGTCTGTTGAATCCCATTGTTGAATGGTTAAGTTTAAGTCTAAAATTTCTTTGCTTAATTTCTTATTGGAGGATTTATCCAACATTGCCAACAGGGTGTTAAAATCTCTGACTATTAATGTGCTGGAGGAAATCAAGTTGCTCATGTCTGTTAGTCTCACTTATAAATTGAGGCTCATTCTGGTTGGGTGCATAAATGTTAATATTTGAAATCTCATCATATTGAGTGTTGTCCTTAGCAAATATGAGGTGACCATTGTTATCTTTCCTTACTTTTGTTGGTTTAAAGCCTATTGTATCTGCAAATAAAATTGCAACCCCTGCTTTTTTCTGATTTCCATTTTTCTGAAATATAGATGACCATCCCTTCACCCTCAGTCTATATTTATCCTTTAAGGTAAAATGAGATTCTTGTATGCAGCAGATATTTGGCCTGAGTTTTTGTATCCAGTCAGCCAACCTGTGCCTCTTTAGAGGACAATTTAACTCATTCACATTAATTAAGAGTATTGATAAGCCTGGTAATATTTGGGTATTGAGTTTTTTGAAAGTCCAGTGGACATTTTTAATCCTTTCACCACTGTGGAAGTTGGAGTTTGATCAAAAGTTTTTGAGTGAGTTTACTTTGGTAGTAGAGCATTCTGGTTGTCATTTTGTAGGATGGGTCTGAGATATCCTAGACAGCTGGTTTAGTTATGGCAAATTTCTTTAACATGTTAATGTCATTAAAGTATTTAATTTCTCCATCATAAATGAAACTCATCTTAGCTGGATACAGGATCCTGTATTGAAAATTATTTTGTCTTAGGAAGTTAGAGGTCAAAGACCATCCTCTTCTAGCTTGAAAAGTTTCAGCAGAGAGATCTGCAGTCATTCTAATATTCTTCCCCTTGTAGGTTATGGTTTTCTTATATTGGCTACTTGCAGAATTTTCTCCTTCATATTAACTTTGGGGAAGTTAATTATAATGTGTCTAGGAGATGTTTTGTTTGGATTGAGTTTTGCTGGGTTCTGAAACTGTCTGCTATCTGGATTTCAGAATCTCTTGCCATGTTTGGAAAGTTCTCCTCTATTATCTCTTGGAGTAGAGCATCTGGGCCTTTTGAAGCAACCTCTTCTCCTTCAGGGATTCCTATAAGGCAAATGTTTGCTCTTTTGGAGTGATCCCTCAATTCTCTCAGGTAATGGTCTATTTTTGCTCTCCACTTCTCTTCCTCTTTGAGCATTTGGGAGTGTTCAAAAGCTTTGTCTTAAATGTCAGAGATCCTTTCTTCTGCCTGCTCCATTCCGTTACTGAGGGATTCAATCATATTTCTCAGATCTTTGAGGGCTACAAGTTCTTACCTCAATGTGTCAAAATCTTTGGTGATTTTGTCTTTCAATTCATTGAATTCTTGAGACAACTTTTGAATTACTCCCTGAAATTCTAATTCCATCTTTACCTCCATTCTGTTGATCTTATTTGCCATCCAAATTCTGAATTCAATTTTTGACATCTTAGCCATTTGTTTATGAATGAGATCATCTGGTGTGTCTGTTTTGTTATTTCTTGGGGGAGTTGATCTACTCTGATTATTCATGTTGCCAGAGGTTTTCTGCTGATTCCTTCCCACCCCCTGATTATTTTTCACTGTTTGGCTAAATAGGCAGGTAAGGTGAAATTGGATTGAGGGCTCCTGGAGTTGTGGTTAACCAGTCCTTTGCAAAGGATCTGGGACTGCTGACTAGCTTTTCCCCCTATAGCTTTGCCAAGGACCTGTACAGTATTATAGTCAGAGGCTCTGGGGACCTGCTTGCTGTGCTGGGGTTAGGTGGCTCTGTATTGTATTCAGCTGGTCTTTGTCCAATCCTAGTGGATCAGTGACTCTGGGTTAAAGTCTCAGCTGTGGAGAAATACAAGCAACTAAGACACCCTGCCCCCAACAGGCAACAACTGGAAGAGGAAAATGAATACTTCCCATTGCCACACAACAAGGGTACCACCCGAGAGGGTCCTTGGGTGATTGGCCCAGGTTAGGACTTCTAAACCAATTGACTCAGTCAGTACCAACTCTAAAGTGGGAGAGTTTGATAGGTCTCCAGCAAATAAATAGCAGAGGTCTACTGGCTGCTCAAATGAGGCTTACTCTGGTGCTCTATGGAGTCAGAAAGACTCGCCCAGTAGCAGAGTTGAACTGAGGGTTGGTATCTCTTTCCCCACTTTGCACCTCTTTCACACCCAGTCACTGATAACCCCATGAGGCTGTGTACCTGCTCCCTCAAATAAGCAGATGTGCCTGGGCTTTGCACCTGCCAGAGTCAAAGGAAAGTCAATGCCCCCTCAGCCTGGCTACCACCCTCTGCCACCAGCCACCTAGGGGAGCTGAAGCCTGCCTGCCTCAGGTACTCAATGGCAGCTGGGGAGTGTTCCACCTGAGCTCAGTCTGAACCTGAGTATAACAAGTCTGCAAATGATTTTCTCCCTCAGCCCCTGCGCCTTTGCCCCAGCCACTCTCCTGCACTGGTATCCTTATAGGGTGAGGTCTTGCTTCCTCTGGCAATCCTCAGAGTTGGGGAGGTGTCTCTCCAAGATTAGTCCCTGGTGAGATTGCTCTACTGTTGCTGAATCTTTGTGGAAGATATCCCTGCATAGCTCCCAGGAGGCTCCCACAGTTGGGGAGGCAGCTGTAATGGCAGGTCCAGGAGCAGGGGGCAGTGCCCACAGTGTGTGGTTCTGGCAGGTTGAAGCATCCTGTGGCTCCAACAGGGCTGAGCACGTGTTATGCAGCTTTGGCAGGGTGAGTGTGTGGTGGCTCTGGCAGGGCAAAGCTCACAGTGAGCAGCTCTGGCTGAGTAGGGCATTGGGCGTGGCTCTGGCTGGGCAGGGCACTGGGCGCGGGGCTCTTGCAGAGTGGATGCACGGTGGGTGGCTCTGGCAGGGCTGAGTGCACAGCTTGCAAGCCTCCTTCTGCAGCTAGTTTGAACTTTTGCAGAGCCAAGCCTGACTGTCTCCCCTCCTCTTTGTCTGCATAACTGCTAGACTCACTGTTACAGTGCAGCTTTTCTACTATAGACCTTGCAGTGCCCAGACCTGGTAATGAACCACAGACATTCTGGTCTCTGCAGAGGTTAGGCTTCTGAACTGTCAGGTGAGGGGGAAAGTGTGGACTCAAAGTTCAAAATGGCAGGGAAAACATTAGTTCAACTTTCATGCCTGGCAAAAGAGTGCTCAGGGTCACTGCAGGGTCCCTCTGGAGAATTAGTCCCCACTTCCTTCAACTCTCTCCCATGGGGTGAGACAAGAGGTTCTTAGTTCACTGCTCGCCTATAGAAAACCTATAGCGAGCAAAAAAAAACCCAAAAACAAAAAACAGCTCTCTTGGGGGAGGGGACAGACACTTTTCCTTTGGGATGAGTTTTGTACCTGAAATTTGCTTTCTTGGAGTCTCAGCTTGCCTCAGCAGAGGTAATGTGCAGTTATCACTCTTCTCTCTCAGCTTGGCTCCCAGTCTTCAGCTTTATTGGGTACTTTCTGATCATTATCCTTCCCTGTGGACGAAAGCTTCTGTCAAAAGCTGGCTCAAGTCAGCCTTCTTGCCTCTAGCTGGTTGATATTTTAGAAGGAGGAGTCAGTTGGATAGCCATCTAGATTGCTACAGCTGCCCAAAAGTTACTACATAAAAATATAACAGTGTACATATCATTGTGTTGTTCTCATCTCAGTTATGTTGGGGTTACTGAGTCAGCATGTCACTATGAGCCATGTAGCCAAATTTTCATTACTTACCTGACTATGGAGTCATGGCTGTGGCATAGTTGGATGTTTGAAGTTTAGTCTTCATTATTCTTTCAGGCTGTTTGAACTGGTTTGGTTTCCCCATCACCACTTTTAAATATCTATGAGAGATGAGGAATCTGAGGCCTCAAGGCCACATCTAACCCTCCAGATTCCCAGGTGAAGCCCCTTAATAAAGGATTATTAAAAGGATTTTTTCTGTAAAATTTGGATTCAGTCAAAAGGCCACACTCAAGAATCCAGAAGGCCATGTGGGCCCCAATGGCATAAGTTCCCTACCCCAGTTTGGTGCTTACCAAACATAAAACCCAAATATATTGAAGATAAAATCTGACAGAGCTTAATCTCAGTAAACTAGAAGCATATTTAATTTGTTGTTTTGGGATATTAGAGGGAGATATTTCTGTTCTTTGGATGGCTGCAAATGTTTCTTTATAGAGTTTGCATTGATATTAATACTGCTTTCCTCCAAGTTTTTAATAAAGGATATCATCTGAAGCCGAATGACTCATACCAATAACTGACAATATAGAACTATTATTTCTTCTTTTAAAAATTTCAAATCACCTCTATTATTTGTACCTTGAAGTCTGTCATATTCACAGCGCTATAAGATTTTTTAGGTAATTGAAGGAAGTTTTGGTAAATGTTATGAAAGCAAATATGACTTATTCATATTACATTTTGTGTTTCAGAACATACAGAAACAAGATTTAGACTACATATAAAAATGTGTTTGGTTTTTATCGCAAGATCTATTTTAACTTTTACCTAGGAGAGATTCAACTAGCCCTTTGCGATGTCTGCATCAATATATGCAAACCAAAAATTGGTTGTTAAGGTTGGAAAAAAATAGAGCTGAGCTCAAAAAAATAAAAAAGAAATAAAAATAAAGAAACCAAATGCTTGAAAAGCCTGGCACGGCATCTTTCAAGAGTGAATGAAGTATTCACATCTATATTAAAAAAAAGAGAAATATTTAAAATAACTGACATTCCACATCCTACAGACACAGACACAAATCTCAGAAGTAATTAAAATAAAGATATCAAAGGGGAGGGCAAATACCCTTGCAAACTCAGAATGGTAAAATACACACAGCCTAACCTCTGTTACCATTGAATCAAATAAGCTGTTAATTACAAAAGGATGAACACCCTCTGGAGATAACAGCAAACTCCAGGCAGTCAATAGGATGTGATAACATCCAATACAATCAAGAAACATTTGAGTCGAGCACAGGATTATACATGAGGATTGGAGGATTAGGAGACATGGCATTTCTGAGTCTAGTAAACAGAAAGCACAACATGCCAGCTGAGGAGAAGCAGAGGGTAGGGAAGACAGATGTGATGAATTAATCACTAGGAAGGCAATGAATGACATAATGGCTGGGTTCTGTTCCACAAGCTGGCAGGGAATGAATGAACCATGATGCCCTCTCTTCTGTTTCTAACCTTCAATTATGAATTGAGTAAATGCAGGACTGTAATACTAAGAAATTCTAAAATCTCTATAATTGCTGTTGATTTTTGGTTAAGTAGAAGATGTTTGCTACTTTGTATTTTAAAAATGATGCAGTAAATTATTTCCCTAAAATGTCTTGCTATCATTTATGGTTATGATTATAGCTCAAGGCACATTTTAAGATAGGAGAGCATATCTGATGCACATAAGTACCTAGTGTTTATCCTATGCATTAGTTCCTTATTGCTGTGTAACAAATTACCCCAAAGCTTAGTGGCTTAAAACAACAAACATTTTTTTATCTCTCCATTTCTAGGGAGGAATCTAGATGTAGTTTATCTGAGTGCCTCTTGTTTACAACCTCTCATAACACTGTAATTGAGGTGCTGGCTAAGGCTATAGTCATCACAAGGTTCAACTATGGGAGGACCAATTTCCAAGTTTATTCACATAACTGTTGGCAATCCTTTAAACCATACCTAAGTTCAATCAGGTGTCTGTTGGCAGCCCTGCGGTTGTTGGCAGCCAGTTTTTGCTGGCTATTTGCTATAGATGTCAGTTCCTTATCATGCCAGCTTATCTATAGGGCTCTTTAGAAAATTAAAACTTGTTTTCCCCAGAGCTGGAGCAGAAAGACAGAGAGACAGAGAGATAGAATAAATGTATTTACCCCAAGACAAAACCCACACTCTTTATGTTACCAAGCCTCAGAAATAGCATCACATGAATGGTGATTCATTAAATACAAGTCACTAATTCCAGCTACACTCTACTTGAGGAGATTATACAAGGGCATGAAGACCAAGAACTGGCGATCATTAGCGGTGATCTTAGAGGTGTTCTGCATCTTCTTTATTAAAATTCCTGGATCAGTAGAACAATACTAACTTTTTCTCTTTTGCATTATAACTTACTATGCACAGTCAAGTGTATATATGTGTGGCAAGTGTGTAGAGACACAATTAGGAGTTCACTGCAGGTACCTATAATTTATTTCCTTTATCTCTCCACCATATCTACTAAGCAGTCAAGTTGACATGTCAACTCATACTAGCCCCTTAATAAGATTGTTCTGGTTAAAAAAAAAAAAAACTGCTCTGGTAAAGGTCACCAAGTATTTTCACATTGTTCAAGGAATATTTTTCTTTCAAGATTGTATTTGGCTTCTTGGCAACATCAGGCTTTGGTAACCACTCCTTTGGTGAAACTACTCTTTGTTATTGAGAATACCACTTTATTCTTGTTTTCCTTCTGCCCGTTGGCTTTGCCTCTTACTATTCATCAGATACTCTTCCATCTCTGCTTACTTCACAAAATTCCAGTATTCTCCATGCAAGAAACTTCCCTCCTTCATCCTTTTCCTTTCTCTTTCTCTATATTCCTCTCCAGTATCCTTATCCACACACACAATTTTAAGTGTGCTTCATCCTGGTGATCCCCACATGGACCCATTCAGGACAGAAATCTCAATCCCCCTGTAGGCCATACATCCACTGGCTCTTCATTTTTACTTTATTATTTTCATCCCACAAATCTTACTGTTTACCACATTTAGCATCTCAGGTAAAGAAACATGTTAACTCTATTATCCAAAGTAGAAATGTAATAGTTACTTTAGACCTTTCTTTTCCAAAAGCCCCTTAAAATTGTTCATGTACACCATTTTCTATCAATTTCACAATTCTTTCTTCTCCCTCGCGGTCCCCCCAGGACTGCTCCAATCTGACCATCTTTTTTCTCTCCTCACTTCAATAAGACTGTAGCCTCCTAATTGGTTACTGCCTCTAATAACAACATCAAATTTGTTTATATCATCAGGATAATAGGTAAATGATTTTTAAAAGTCCTTCTTGGTCTCCTTAGCACTGTCAGGATAAAATACAAACCCTTGAACTTCTTGTGCAAGAAACTTTATGTTTTTTACTTTCTTCTTCACCATCATCTCATCTGCCCCACATGTGCTGAATTTTTTAATCATTCAGAGCCACTTGAAGGGTGCTGGAACCATTAGCCTACAAGATTGAATCTGAATATATGCAGCTCCTTAGCCTTGTACATTTTTCAGGCCAACTCTAATTGGATAAATCCTATTTATTTCCACAGCATAATTAAAGGACTATTTTAGGTCTGTAGAGTCTTCTTTGAATGGTCTTTCTCCACATTTCTCCAGCTACCCCATACAGACATATATAAATACAAATATAATACACACTGCACAGCCATACCTGACCTGAATGCCCTCCTTCTGTCTTCCTACAGCATCCTGGATATTCTTCTATCATTGCTATGACCACTCTGCATGCTACTGTTATCTGATGTGTCACTGCTTTACTCTATGAGTAGTGTTTTACATGATATCTGTATTCCCAACATTTAATTCAGAGTCTGGTGTAAATTAGGTGCACAATATGTCATTGAATGAATAAAAATATCCATGAATAATTGAATGTTGAATTCTCACATTTTGACTATACACAGCATATATTCAGTTTAAAATACAGTAAAAGCTCTGTCAGTTGACCACCCAATGGACTATAACAAATTGGTTAACATATGGAGGTGGTCAACATAAGAAACTATCCCAACTGTACTGAGGCATACCTGGAAAGCATTTTGTGTCTATGAAAATGAGGTCAACTTAAAAAGGTGGTCAATATAGGGAGATGGTCAACTCTGGAGATCCTATTGTATTTAATTCTATGCAAACCTTCATGTTTTTGATGGGTAATGAAAGGAAAGATTTCTAAAAAGTGTGGCACTAGCTATCTCCTTGTCCTACCAGGTAAGAAATAGTAGCTGGAGTCTTAGCAAATTCTTATTTGAAATACAGAGTCGCAGTTTTTTCAGCTTGATTACAGACTACGTCTGCCAAACTCGTTCTCCAGTTGACCATGTGTATCCTCTGTGCTTTCCTATAATTGTCTTGGTGCTTCCAGACACTTGGCTGTTGTGTTGTAATTAGGTACATTCATAAACTTCCCACTTCTTTGGGAATGGAAGGTTTTCTCTGTGCCTATGTCTTCTGTACTCCTGGGGCCAGTTGGGGAAGGAAGGCAAACAGAGATTGTGAAGCTTTGCCTTTGGCAAAACAATTGCCTTTGATGGAAAAAAAAAAAAGTGATGAAAGCTATACTGAAAGATTAACTTCAGTCAACCAAATTCAAGTCCAGAATTTCAACTGTAATGGTGATAGATGCTCCAAAATCTCACCAGAGTAGGATTGGTTATAATTCTGTTGAGTGATTCATGGAGTGATAATAACACAGTGTGGTGATTGGTTTTGGCCTTTCTTCAGAGTTAAAATTCCTTATAGATACCATCTAAGTAATTCTCCAAAGTTGCTTCCTTGTAAAGAACATTAGAACTCTACTTACAGGTAGGTACTTGAGTCTGTTTCATTGCTTGAGGGCAGGACCACACCTAGTACTACTAGCAAAGTGAGCTCTATTCTGGCTTAATTATGGGCCCTAAATGCCTTTTATCATCCTTGGAACAGAGTCCCTCAATTATAGTTAAAGTCTGTTTATTATTTCTAACATTATTAGAGAATTACCATGATCTAGATTCCCAAATCACCTGTGTGTGTATGTGTGTTTGAGTGTGGTGTATATAATTAATCTGAATATGATGGCCTAAATTTGTCTGTGTATGTGTATGTATGTAACCAAGCTGAAACTTTTCTTGAGCTGCATTTTTTTTTAATTTTCTGAGTCCATTCATAGTTTCTATCCTCTATAAAGCTCCCCAGAACACAGACCCCAAACCATTTATCTCGAATGGCATTTTTCCTCAGGGATAGAACTAAATTGATAAATTCATTATTGAAGACTTCACAGACCAGATATTCTAGCTCTAGCTTTAGGAAAAACTGTAAAAAAGGCAGTTGTGACTAAACATTCTTTCTATTCTGATAGGCTACTCCTGCCCATCCCTTATATCGTCCTCCCCAGCCCCACTTGTCCAGCAGTTTTCAGGGTATCATTTTTCTCTCCCTGTTATGTAGTTTTTCATTCATTATTCTAGACATACAGTAATACACTGAGTGAATTTTTCAAAATACATCCAGATTTTAACAAAACTCAAATATAAAACCAGATCTCTTATGGTCATGTTTTAAGTATCAACATGCAGAGAAAGAAGAACTTTCTGAGACTTTTTGTTCCTTTCCTCTTTAAAATACAAACACACATTAACAAAAATTTAATCTTCCTACTTTCCTAACTCAGATTAACAAAGTATCTCAAGCTCCTTGTATAACTTTTCCTTAGCCCCCAATTTCTCACTTCTGTAATCAAAAGTATCATCTCGAGGGATCACTTCTGAGGTTTGTCTTATAGGGGTACAGGTGAATCTTTCTAAGAGTAGAATGTGAAAGTTTTAAAGCAATAACTGAGAAAATGACATGAAGGCTGTGTTGACCAGTTTGATGGAAGTATTTCAGAATGCATGTGAAAACCCCACACTGTACCCAGAAGTGCATTAATGTACATAGTTATCATTCAATAAAAAAAAAGACACCCTCAAGATATATTATAATGCACACAGGGAACAAATGAGGTTAATAAAGAAAGGCCTTGAATAACATATGTTTTATATGACAAACTAATTTAGACAGAAAAATGTGAATGTTTCCAGCATAAAGACAAATATTTAAGGTGATAGATGTATAATTATGCTGATTTGATCTTTGCAAACTACAAATGTAATAAATAAATGTAACAAATTCTCACATACATTCTGAAAATATATACATCTATTATGTATTAATAAAAAAATAGAAAAATCCCTTGAACAATTCAATGGTTCTTGGAATAGCTCCAGTATTTTAATACATTCTAAAATACAAGTGTTTTAGGCAGAGATTTGTGTTCAGGTAGATTTTAAAAGATAATTTAAAAACCGTTTTATTAAAATATAAATTATATATATATGTTGAAATTTTGAGAAGTGCATGATCTTGTAAGTTTTGATATTTTGCACCATGAAACCGTCACCACAACCACCAGTATCCTGTGTGCTGCTTGGTGTGCTTCACTCAAGCTCCTGCCTGTCCCTGCCCTGGCAAACACTGGTCTGCTTTATTAATAACTAAAATAGAGTAGTTATTGCTTTGTAGAATTTTGTAGAATTGGGATTACAGAGTGTGTAACATTTTGTCTGGCTTCTACAATTCATCACAACTACTGGATGATTGATCTCTGTCACTGCATGATCAATGGTTCATTTATTTTTAATGGTGAATAGTATTTTGCTGTATGTCTATAACAATTTGTCTACTTATTTGTTGTTATATTTTTTAGTTATTTCCAGTTCAGGGCTATTATAAGGACACCTGCTGCACTGATTTATATACAAGGTTATGTGTAAACATGTCAGATGCTTAGAAATTGAATAGGTTGATCGTCTGGTAGGTGTACCTACAATTCCTAAGAAATTGCTATGTTGTTTTTCAAGGTACTTGTATGATTTGACATTCCTACCAATAAGGTATCATAATTCTCAGTTCTCATATGCCCATTAAAAGTAATTCTTTTTAATTTTAGCATTTGAAATAGGTGTTCAGTGGTATCTCTCCATGTTTTTTATTTGCACTTTCTTTATAATGTCATTGAGCTGTTTTCATCTGCTTATGTATGACCTAAATATTTATGGAATTAAATATCTGTTAAAATAACTGGCGGATTTTCACTGGGTTACTTTTTTCCTTGCCAGAAAATTCTGAGAGTATTAAAGAAATACTTACTCTCCATATAGACTCTCTCTCTCTGCATATGTTTCACAGGTCAAAAATAGAAAGCAATAATTCTTTGTAGGGCTATAGAAGGAATGAGGACATACTATTAAAATACAACTGAGTAGATTTGGGTGTGTCCCGTTAAGAACCAGGCTACACAGTAGGAGGTGATTGGTGGACCAGTGAATGAAGCTGCAGCTGTATTTATAGCCACTATCACTTTCAACCCTACCCCTACAGCTCCAACATTGTTCCCATCAGCAGTGGCATTAGGTTCTCAAAGAAGTGTGAACCCGTCTGTAAACCGCACTTGCCCCGGGTATAGGTTGTGCCCTTCTCATGAGAATCTATTGGGTGATGAGATGAGGTGGACATGAGGCAGCGATGCCAGCACTGGAAAGCAGCTGCAAATACAGGATGTGACTGCCTAGTTCCAAAAAAAATAATATCTGGGCACATGCTGATTATCATTGTGGTGAGTTGTATAATTATTTTATTATATATTGTGTTATTCTGAAACTGCTTCCACCACCCCAGTCCGTGGAAAAATTATCTTCCATGAAAACGGTCCCTGGTGCCCAAAAAGACTGGAGACCACTGTTATATGTAATACCTTCACCACACAGCTGGGCAAATGTTAACCCATCAGCAAATAATTATTTTTTGGTTGTTTGTAATATTATAACATGTGAACACAAACTTTGAATGTCACTACTATATTCTGGAAAAGTAAGTAATGCAAGTTTTCTATGCTGCATTATGAGAATTATGATCATAAATATTATAACTGGGACACACAACCCACGTAAAATTAAAGATCCAGGAAAACACTGTAGGTATTTTAAACTGTTTTAGACTTGTATATCTTCAAATTACATAAAATTGCAGTTGAAAATAAAAGAGAATTAAGAAAAATCAATACTTCTAAGGTTTTACCTAGAAAGAAAATGAGGCAGAAAATAGGCTGGCAATTTTCTTACTCCACTGCATTTGATATCAAAATGAGTATATTATAGTGGAAATCG
This sequence comes from Galago senegalensis, assembly GCA_963575145.1. Lineage (NCBI taxonomy): Eukaryota > Metazoa > Chordata > Mammalia > Primates > Galagidae > Galago > Galago senegalensis. The sequence goes on along the minus strand of CAUYTI010035011.1, from coordinate 581 downwards.
TGCTTTTGCATTTTCTCTAATTTAGAAAGAATTATTTTTATGTAACATAGGTTGGCATAAAGACTGACTAATCTTTAACAGAGTTACTTGACTGTATTTATTTAGAGCAATTGACTTTGAAAATAAACAGGATTCACACATTCTTTACGAACTTTCTTATGTACCAACAATAAATCTAACTTTTGCATTTTTTGCCTCTAGGGAGTTAGAATTTAATTTTTATCAAAACATCTTTAAATTATAAAAGACGGGTGAGATATAAAAAGAGAGGAAAAATAAAGGGAATAAAGATATTTATATTTTATTGCTTTAACTTTTATTTAAAGTTAAATAAAATTATTTTGGAATAATTATTATTAGAAAAAGGTTTAGGGCTCGGCGTCTATAGCTCAATCGGCTAAGGCGCCAGCCACGTACACCTAAGGTGGCGGGTTCAAATACCCAGCCCAGACCCACCAAACAACAATGACAGCTGCAACCAAAAAATAGCCGGGCGTTGTGGCAGGCGCCTGTGGTCCCAGCTACTTGGGAGGCGGAGGCAAGAGACTTGCTTGAGCCCAGGAGTTGGAGGTTGCTGTGAG
>CAUYTI010035009.1:0-42525 GCA_963575145.1 Galago senegalensis | reverse complement strand
ATAAGACAAACCTCAAAAGTGATCCCTCCAAACCCCCACCCTCCTCCCAATCCCCCGCCCTTCTCCCACCCCCCTCCGCATGTTCTTAGGCTATTTGGTTATAGCTTTCATATAAAAGGTTTAGATTAGTCTCATAATAGGGGTGTGTACATTGGATACTTTTTTCTCCATTCTTGTGATACTTTCAAATAAAGACAAGCTCTATGAGTAGAAGTTCCTAGGGAAATGCTGGACAGGTCAGAGAATGGTACTTTGGTTAGGTGGTGATAGGGCTTTGGGGAAGCTCCAAACCCTCTTGCTCCCTCCATGGTACTGTGGTTGTAAGGCTCTTGGTTTTCAAGGACACTTCACATCTTAGGAAAGGACCACAGGACTAGAGCACATTAAGAAACTACAAATCTTGGTTCCTGCAGATATTCAGTAATTTTTAAGAAATAGACATTCCTTGAAAGCATTTGGTTAATTTCTCAGGTTCTGAAAAAGCTCATATTTACTTTACCATTTTTGCCAGTGTTCCCCTTGTTTTTATGGAAGGGCAGTTTTATGTAGGTTCTTTCTTCACCTTTCTCACTGAGGCATAGGCCTTTTTCTTAAAACACAAAATAGCAATACTTTTGTTTATTATATAAACAAAAAAAATTCTTCACCCATAATCCTATCTGGTTAACACATCAATTGTTCCCATATTTTTATTTTAAAAATTCCATTTCTTGCCTACTGACGTGGACACTGTGGGTACCATTACAATCATAGTCTAGATTTACTCTTAAGTTTACTCTTGTTCCTTTATATCACATCATTATTTCTTATGTTTTTTCATAATTTGTAGAATAAACATTTTAACAGTATTATTCTATCAAGTTTATGTGCTATCATAATTTCACTGGTTTTTTCCTGACCATTTAGAAGTTTTCAACTTTACCAGTATTACAAATAAAGCTACTTATACTATAAGCATGTAGTATATTGTTTTAAAAAAAATTCCTTAGGATAATGTTTGCTGTCAAAGGCTACCAACATTTTTTGCTTCAAGTTATTTCCCAAAGGATTCTATGAATTTATATTTCTATCAACAATGTTTCTTTGTATCTTTAATAATATTGTCATTATTGCTTTTAGCTTGTTAATAAAAGTGTATAAACATATTAAACCTTAATGAGGTTGAACAACTTTTATGTCTTCTTAGGTTTATGTGAGTTATTTATTATTGTGGCTTTAGAAAGCTATATCCATGAACATAATGGTTGATATTTTCCTTGCTTCTGAAAATAATTAAAAGAATATCATATAGTATCACATTCATAATTAAAAGAATATCACATAGTGTCACATCAAGTTTAAGTCACTTATGAATTGTTTTTCTTAATATATCTATTAATCTTGGTCATAATTTTTAGAAGTCTTTTTTTTTGGCAGTTTTTGGCTGGGTCTGGGTTTGAACCCATCACCTCTGGCATATGGGGCCAATGCCTTACTCTGTTGAGCCATAGGTGCCACCTTAGAAGTCTTAAATGATATCTTTTTATGCTAGCAATAAAGTTACCTTTTTGAATGTTTCTTAGAAGCTATCAGTGTCATCACTTTCAACAAAAGCCCCAAGGGAAAAATTATGGGTAGTGAGTGAGTTCAAAGGTCAAGTGAAAACTAAACACTTAAAATACTCTCAGCGTTTCTAAGAGTAGAATGTGAATGTTTTAAAACAATAACTAAGAAAATGAGATGAAGGCTATGTTAACCTGTTTGATGGAAGTGTTTCGGATTGTGTGTGAAAACCCCACACTGTACCCCAGAAGTGCATTAATGTACATAGTTACCATTCAATTAAAAAAAAATATTCTCAGCATAATCTCCTTTAATGCTACAATTTAAAGCATCAATGCTTTTGTCAATGTGTTGAATTACATTACACATTGTTTCTTGAGGAAAATGTATTTTGAACGTAACATAATTGGTACATTTTTAGAATGTACCAATTTAAAAGCTGAGGATTTCTTATTTAGTGATTGTACAAATAAAAACTTTAACCAAAATTGATGACTTTCTATTGTACAAATTTCATGACATAATTTTTTCTTACAACCTAATTTATTTTTTGCTTTTTTCTCAGTTTAAGGTCAATCCTCCTGCTGTGAATTTTGAACTAACTGGGGAGACAGACAACATATTTAAGATAGAGCCAAATGGACTTCTATATCTCACTAAAGCCCTGGACAGAGAAACAAGACCTGTTCACAATCTCCAGGTGAATTGAGACCAGACAAAGGGACCTAACTCAACCTCTCTGAGCACCTTTTGTTCTAGAAGTATCACCGGCATCTCATCCCTTGCATACAATCCTATATTATAGCTCCCCTAACATTAATGGCATAGTTTGTGAACCTCATATGGCCATTTTTTTTTTTTTTTACCAGTTTCAGAGGAGCATGGCAGAAGTACCCATTTCCTTAGGCTTTTTAACCAGAGCAACCCAATATATTATACATTGCTAGGACCCTCTGATGTTATTATGTTACTCAGCCAAGTAAGGCCATGTTTGGGCACCTGAATTAAAACCAAGCTAGAGCTTTTCTGATACTTTCCTGGGACCTGCTAGTGTCTGTTGTGTGGGTTCTGGACTCACAAAGAAGGTGGCATCAGTGCTGGGACAGAGCTCCTATGGTCCTTGGAAGAAGCAGAGGGAACCTACAGGCAAAGGCTGACCAAATAGACCCTTGTTCCTTCTTGTTCCCACTTGGTTTTCATGGTTGATGTATGAATACCTAGGAATAACAGACAGCTAACTGTGTGGAAAAGAAGCAGCCAAAGTTCTCTGTGTGGTTCCTCCTGCTATGGGCTACAGGCTGACCCACCCTAATGGCTGTGTAAGATGACGTGGCATTTCCAGAGGCTCAGGATGAAAGTGCTCTCATTTCACCAACTCCAGCCAGTTAGGAACAGAAGCATATCCAGTGTCGACCATATCCCACGGTGGGAGAGTCATTGTCATGACTACCCAGGCTGAACTCATAGGGCCCCTCATACCCCACGGTGGGAGAGTCACTGTCATGACTACACAGGCTGAACTCATAGGGCCCCTGTTTTAGCAGCTCCCAATCTGGGCTTCTGTGGGTTCCTTCTTCCCTGCGGTCACCAGGCCATTGGGTGATGGGCTCTAATTTCCTTTGAATGACTTCTGGGTGTGTTTTTTTCTCAACATCAGGTTGCAACTGTGGATGCTAATGGAGCTATAGTAGAAGGCCCCGTCCCCATCACCATAGAAGTGAAGGACATCAATGACAACCGACCCACGTTCCTCCAGTCCAAATACGAAGGCTCAGTGAGGCAGAACTCTCGTCCAGGTAACAGGCTGGAGCTGGGAAATGTTTATGGAGAGATGGAAGGGTGCCAGGTGGAAGGGACAGATTTGTGTGGCTGACAGCTTCTTATTGTACCTTCACACTCATCTTCTGGGGGCTGTTTTCTTGTCCCCATTATTCCAGAGCTTGATTTCTGGACCTTGGCACTATGTACTGACATTTTGAGCCTGATAATTCTTTTTTTGTCGGGGACTATTCTGTCCACTGCAGAATGATTAACAGCATCCCAGACCTCTATCCACTAGATGCCAATAACAGTTCTCCCCCAAGTTGCAATAATAAAAATATCTCCACTTTACACCTTTTGTATTAACCATGATGGAGTTGAAACATATTTTTCTTAGTAAAGTATCACAAGAATGGAAAAAACAAGTGTCCAGTGTGCTCAATACTAATATGAAGCCAGTAGATGATCTGATACCTGTGTACACAGAGAAAAACTCAATTTGGGTTGAGGGGAGGAGGAAGGAGGGAAGGAGGAGAGGGATTGGTGTACTCCCACATAATGGGCACAATGTAAGGATATATGGCACACCTCCTGGGGGTGGGACACAAGTACAATAGGGACTCTACCTAATAAATGCAAACATTGTAACCTAATTGTACCTCTCATTAATCTGAAATTTAAAATAAATGTCTCCAGATGATGCTAAATTCCCTCTGGGGGGCAAAATCACCCCCAGATGAGAAAGAGTTTTCTAGGGTGAGTTTTTAAAAATAGCTTAGAGCTCTAGAACATTCTGGAGAGGTGAGCTCACTCTCGCATATGCTGTCAGGAACTTTAAAATCATCATTGCTGGTTCCCAGTTGTTTTTTTTTCCTGTTACACCTGCCTCCTGGCTTAGTCCTTCTTTACACAGCAGTGACCTTCTACCCTCCATGGGCACAGAAGCCCTGTATCCAAGCAGGCAGCTAGGAATGAATCTCCTCATAACTGTGCCCAAAACAAGACTCCAGCCCATTTCCACCAACTCACTGTCAAGCTTCCCTTTATGTTATTTACTCTTCTCTTAGTCTTCAGTGCCTACTTCCAGTAATTCAGGGAAAATTTTCCTTCTACTTTATTACATAGAGCAATTTTGCTGTCCCTGGACCTGAGATTGCACACTAAAGTCTCCAAAGAACTCTTAGACTTGGGGGTTCCATCCAGTGATGGTCTGGTAAATGTTTAACATTGAGCTGTTTCTCAAGGGGATGGAGGAAGCAAAATCCTGATGTATAGCATTTATAGATTTCTTTTTTGTTTTTTATTGTTGGAGAATCATTGAGGGTACAAAGAGCCAGGTTACATTGCTTGCATTTGCTGGATAAAGTCCCTCGAATAATAGTGTTGTGTCCCCAAGAGGTGTGTCACACACTGTGGTCCCCCACCTTCCTCCCTCCTTCCCTCTCTCTGTTCCCTTATTCTCCCTCCCCCACCATGTACTAGCATCACTTGTCCTCATATCAGAATTGAGTACATTGGATTCTTCTCCATTCTTGTGATAGCATTTGCCAATTTCTATGACACAAATACTCCCACTGTGACCTATGTCAAACTACCACTGGTGTTAAAAAATGACTCACAAAACTTCTTTTTTTAAAATTTTTTTATTAAGGTAAAATATATGTATATAATTTATCTTCTTTACCATTTTTAAGGAGTCACAGAATATCTGAAAATTCAACAGTTGGCTTTCATGAGCTGACTCTAGTATGTCACTGGTAAGATCTATCAATATTTGTTAAAAATTAAAACTGAAAAATTAAAAAATATTTAACTCACCTAATACTAATAAACATATTTTAAGAAAAATAACAACTTTTAAGACAAAATTAATTTAGTGAGATGAATGGCATTGTTTTAACCTTTGCAAATCTCTTAATGTGTAAATTAATAGAAAACAACTGAATTCTTATGTGTGTTTCTACATTCATTCTGTTGCCATTTGATATTTTGGTTGTGGCACATGAAGAAAAACTAGCCTCGTATATATCTGTAGTTAGAAGAGATGAATACTTTAGTAGCATTTTCAGATAAGTGTGGACATTCTGTGATATGGTACCAAACTCAACAAGTCATGGTTTCTTAAAGATTAGTGGCAGTGTAGAATCTGAAACCATATCAATGACATTTTGTATTTCTTTACAATAAATTATCTTATACTTTGAGTTTTTACACATAGATGATTTTTAACTTTGTAGACCCCTTGAAACAGTTTCAGGGACCCCTAAAGGTCCATACTTTGAGAAATCCTATCCTAAGGGACAGGAACAGAAAAAAGGTTTATTTCCCCACTACTATGAATTATCACAGCTTCTTCTACTCTATCTCTGCTTAGAAGGCAAAAATGGCTATGGTTGGGTTAGGTTGCAATTAATTTTTCTCCCCCCATCCTCTCCGTGCCCAACAGGAAAGCCCTTCATGTACGTCAATGCCACAGACCTGGATGATCCAGCCACTCCCAATGGCCAGCTTTTTTATGAAATTGTCATCCAGATGCCCAAGATCAACAATGTCATGTACTTTCAGATCAACAACAAAACCGGGGCAATCTCACTTACCCGAGAAGGTACACTGAAGGGTGCCCTCTGGGACTTTCTTAGTCAGAACAAGGGACTGAGGTACATCTCTGAAAGTGTCTGTTTTCTTCTCACCAAAAACGTCCCATAGGAGCTCTAGAATTGGATCCTATTAAGAACCCTTCCTACAGTCTGGTGGTCTCAGTGAAGGACATGGGAGGCCAGAATGAGAATTCCTTCAGTGACACCACATCAGTGAATATTATGGTGACAGAGAATATTTGGAAAGCACCAGCACCTGTGGAGATAGTAGAAAACTCAACGGCACCTCACCCCATCAAAGTCACTCAGGTAGTACCCAAGTAACCCTTGGAGACTACTAACTAAAAGGGCCTCACTCTGTGGAGCTCCACACTCATGGCCTCCACAGTCTCCACTGCTATGTGTATTTAATATGTTTTTGCATAGCATAATTATAAAGCAAATGGAGTAGCCTCTGGCCCCAAGTCTCTGGACTTCACCACCATGGGCAGAAAGCTTAGATTCAGATATATATTTGAGCTTTCAGGGAACCTCACGTACCCTCACCAAGTTCTCTCAGTGTTGTTGTGAAGATTTACTGAGGTAGTATCTGTGAAAGTGGATAAAAGATGGTAATGATTATCATTAATATTAACGATAAAAGATAAAAAGATGTTATAAAGTGATAGTCTGTAGTTCCCCTAAAATATTTTTTTAATGATACTATAATCGTTAAGGGACCCTGGAATGCTCCTCCCATCATATCTATTGTCTTATCTAAAGGGACTTTTCATTGAATATTGAGTTAATGAACTTCATCTTCAGGAAAAAAACAGAAAGGAATTGTGCTTTCTCAGCTAAGAAAGCTTGTTAGTCTTTATTGCCATGAGAATTTCAGGCTTGGGCCCTAAAGTATTCCTAGCTATTATTCAAGTTATCCCATAGGGATTTGTAAATGCTAAAAGTAACTCATACACTTGGTTGCTCTTAGGGTTGTCAAAAAAAAGGAAATTCTGGGTGTCATACCCAATTTCTAGGCCTGAAACCCAATAAGAGGAGTGGAGCTATGTCCTGCTCTCTCAAGAAAAAAGAAATCAGGCTGAGTTCTAAGCACACAAGACGAGCTCACGTTAGGACCAAGAACATAGTGTTTGGCATGGACAGTGGGTGATACTTAAATGACTAGGGAGGGACAAGGTCATGTCTTTGGTACTTTCCCAGGCTGGTCTCAGGGAATAGTTAGGTGTGGAAATTCCAACTAGTTGTAGGATCTTGGGCAAGTCCCTTCAATTTATTTTGCTCTTGCTTCTTCATTTCTAAAATGGGGATAACAGCAGCCTCTACTTCTTAGGACTGTCTGAGGATTAAATGAGGCAATCCACAAAATGTTTAGAATTACATCTGGCACGTGGTAAACCAATAATAAATAGTATTATTAGCATCAGTATTAGATTATCTGAGAGGTCAGGCCTTGTTTATATGGCAAGTAGCCTGGTCTTATTAATCTTTTAACCTGAAAGTTATTGGAAGTTGAAAGTTATTCTTATCCCTGAAGTCTTTAAGACTAAATGTTTAGGGGAGGAATGACTGTGCCTTATTTACGTACCATTTGTCTTACTGAAATAATTGCACAGAGAGGAGTCCAGAGTGGCCTCTCTTGCTCTTATTCACCTTCACCAGTGAGTTTTAGAAGGTCTTCATAGATCATCTCCTAGTTGTTGTTTCTTAAATCAATGTTTCATGGACATGAAGCTTTCACACGAGACTTCCAAAAGAAAACAACCCATAAACTCTTTAGAGGGTTCACAAAGAATTGTTATAGAGAAGAAAAGTTCCCTGGGGTGCTTTTTTATGAGCTGTATAACTTGGTGGGGGAAAAAAGCACTCATTTTAGGTTGAAAATGAAAAATGTAATTGAGTTGTGATAGGAAACCACAGACATACAAACAAAGTTGCCAGAAATTTTAAATCAAGAACCAGAAAATTGTTTATTTCCTTTCTAGTTCTCTCTGCCTACATGTATCTCTTTCCTCACAACTCACTTTGGGCCCGGTAGGTGAGGTGGAATGATCTTGGTGCACGTTATTCCCTAGTGGACAAAGAGAAGCTACCGAGATTCCCATTTTCGATTGACCAGGAAGGAGACATTTATGTGACTCAACCCTTGGACCGGGAAGAAAAGGATTCAGTGAGTAAAGTGGGACAAGTTTCACAGGGAATAAGACAAAGTCCTATGTCCGTCTGTAGTTGAGAACAAAATTGATTTTACTTAAAAATCAACTCTGCAATCCAGACCCCAGCATATTATTGGCTTTCAATGACATTCTAATTTGGTAATTTTCCCATGATTCTGACCTATCTCGTTTTTTTTCCTAAGGAAACTGAAAATAAGGGGGTAAATGAAATAGAAATGAAACACCTGTTTTTCTCTGCCTTTTAAAGGGTGGTGGCAAGGGAGTCTTATCTTAACTCTTACCTTCCTGTTGTAGTATAATTTTTATGCAGTTGCAAAGGATGAACAAGGACAACTACTTGCAAGGCCTCTGGAGATTCATGTAAAAGTTAAAGACATTAATGATAATCCACCTACATGTCCGTCTGCAGTGACTGTATTTGAGGTCCAGGAGAAAGAACCGCTGGGTAAGAAATGAGAGCTGCTCAATGCTGTGTAATGTCCTCCCTATGCTAATTCCGCAATCCCTTTCTCTTCTCTGTTGGGTAAAGGGGGCAGGTAGATCTAACTGGGAGTCAATAATCTATGTCTCTAGTTCATATTGGGGTACTATTCTTACATGGGAACTTTATAACAACCACCAGTATTACCACTATTACTACTCCCATCACCCTTATTACTATCAGCAGCAGCATAACTACTTATACCAATATTCTATATATCTTCATAGGGATATCTCCTTTGCAAAAATTTCCCATAAATTTTTTATTTGGCCTCTAATAGGCTCATTAAAAAGATACAGTCTCATCAAGTTTGCTGAATAATTTAAATAGACATATACACCCAAAGTCAGATACCCCTCAATAAGTAACCAATACCAAAGGAGGTTGACTTTTGACTCTCCCTCTATCTAGGAAGCCAATAATACCACTAATAATTCAGGAGGCTGGTGGATGAAGTTCAAGTCCCATCTATTTTTATCCTTTTGGTCGTGACTTGCTATACTTCACTGTGTCTCATGATAGCTTTAGTTTTGTACAGGAACAAATGATATAAGAATGTTATGATTTCTGGGAGTTTAATGATTTTCTGGTTTGAGGACAACCCTTGTCTATTTTCCCTCTTGGTCTTGAGACCATTGGCTGAGCAGGCTGACATTTCTTGAAGTGTTTTGGTCTGTTGTGGTTTTAGCAGCCTCTGGGGAGTATCGTTTCTAGGGCTTTTCTGCCCTCGTGGGCAGATTCTTACGTGCTCTGTGGATGTTCTCACTGTTTTCTTTTCCTCTCTCTACTCCTCTCCCAGCACACCTTTGATGGGTGCTATCCTAGCAGCTCTGTGGGTGCTGCTTGACGGCTTATTTGCACTGTGCTCACTTTTTCTTTTGCTGTCACGTGCTGCCTGCTGCCCCTGCGTTCAGCTCCGTTCTTCTGTTTCATTTATTCTAACTTTTGCCACAATAGGAAGAGTTACATGACAGCTTGAAGGATGAGTTAATTATAAGGAAGAATCTTCTCACAGTGACAATTGTGTAACAATGGAATGTGTAACAATAGCCAACAAACACTTGGGATGTCACTGTTTTTGGAAATCTGGGATGGTCTGGGGTGCTGAATAAAGGTGGAAAATCTTTGAAGACCTTTCTAGATGGTACTCAGAGTCTCTTTGCATTGGGCCAAACATTTAACATAGTGTATAGCATTGGGCCAAACATTTAATATAGTGCATAATTTATTACTGCATAACAAGTTGCCTCCAAACTTAGCAGCTTAAAACAACAAACATGTATTATCTCCCAGATTCTGTGAATCATGAATCTGAGCACAGTTCAGCTGGCTGCCTCTAATTCAGAGCAAGAGCTCAGAGAGAGAGAACAAGAAAAGACAAACAAGATGGAAATCGGTCATTCCATACCTAATCTTGGAAGTGCCATCCCATTACTTTTGCCATACTCTATTCGTTAGAAGAAGGTCAGTAGGCCCAACCACACTCAAAAGGAGGGGTTATGAAAAAACATGAATATCAGGAGATGGGGAATACAAGCAGTCTCTGGGTTATGAACAAGACAGGCTCTGTAGGATTGCTCTTAAGTTGAATTTGTATATAAGTTGGAACAATTATATTTACCTTTCACCTATAACAGCCTCTATTCCTAAGTATGAGTCAGTCAGATGTTTGTTAACTCAAGGACTTGCTGTCATAGCTTCCATTGCTTTATAAGCCTGTAACCTGAGGGCTGCCTGTCCTGGGAGCCATTTTTAGAGTCTGCCTACCTCATTTGGGAAGAGGATAGTCCTCATTTGCTCAGACCCATGAGGAAGTCATTGTTGATAGAATAAATTATTCAGGGCTCAGCATGCTATTTGCCTCTCTAAAAGTGAGAATTTATTTTGTAAAGCTATCTGACAAAGTTTTTAATGGACCAAGAATTCTTATCAATCAAGTGACTGTACTCTATATATGTAGCCAGAGGAGGAAACAAGACAATGCTCCTGGCCTGGGGCCTTCCTGTGAGCTGACAGCGGGCGCACAGAGGGGAAACCTTGACCAAACTGCAGGGCAATGTTAAACCTTCCTCAGTGCTTTACATTCTCCTCTTTAGTATCTTGCATTAGCCAGTATCTTATAGGACTTGTGTCCCCAAGTCCTAGCAATATCAATGTTGATTCTTGTAGCTCACTTACAACCAGGTCCTGCATATTCATACTAGACATTTAGCTTCTCATAAAAGCACAGCCTTCCCAAAGTGTTTCTGGATGCCCACAAGATGTTGTATTCACTCCTGAATTGAGTTGGGTTGTCACCAGGTTCCCAACCTCTGGCTCATGCACAAAGCCCTCCATTTCCACCAAGGTGTTTCCTCTGGTGCCAACAATCCACATGGGGTCTCGGACCAGTACGGTCCCTGTGGAGTGAACTAGTGCCCTTTGTGTTATGCTTGTTTGGTGAGTGGAAAGGTGTCCAAAGCAAAGGGCTGCTCAGATACCAAAGGACCTCAGAAGTTAGCAAGATATTCTTTCTTTTTTTTTTTAAATTTTTTGTTAACATTTTATTTTAGATACAAGGTAATCTTTCTTTGTTGTTGTTGTGGTCTTTGGCCGGGGCTGGGTTTGAACCTGCCACCTCAGGTATATGGGGCTAGTGCCCTACTCCTTGAGCCACAGGCACCACCCCGCAAGATATTCTTTCATCCCAACACACAGATGCTTTGCTTGCAAGAGCACATGCATGTCACAAAGGCTACCTAGTTGTGATGAATTTGAAAGTAAGAGGCTGCCACTGCAGTAGGAGGTATATCTCCTTCATCCTGTTGCTCAGGCTGCCCCTGCACCCAGCCCCTGAGACACATCTGTAAGTGTTCAGTTCAGTTATGTTTTGTACATAACAAAGGTGTGTCCCTTCCCCTCTCCCAACACCAAAGCAAAAACTCCTCTACATTTCCATTTAAGTCAGTGGATGCAAACACATATGGGGGAGGGGGTCTAAGCTTAACTGCATCTTGAAGGGACTGGACAGAAGAACTCAAGTTTTAGCCCTTCGGCAGGATGCTTGGTGCATATAAAGAAACTAAGCCCCAATTCTCGTTTCACAGAGAAAGAACCAGAACCCATCAGAATCACGCAGGACCTGTGCTTATGCCTGTGCTGTGCCCTGTGTTATCTCTGGGAGGGAGTCATTTTCTGCAATTGCTCCATAAATTTACTTAGAAGCAATCAGGGTTGGCTTCTCTTTGTTCAGTTATCCTGTTTGCCATGAGTTTTAGCGTCCTGGGGCTGCGTTCATGAATCACCACAAATTTGGTGCTTTGAAACAACAGAAATTCATTTTTTCATTGTCTGTAGAGTATGAGCCTGAAGTTGCTGTGCAAGCAGGGCTATGCTCCCCCCAGAGTCTCTTGGAGGATCTTTGCTTCTCCTTCTGGCTTCCGTTGGCTCCTGGTGTTCCTGCTACTTGTGGTAGCACCACTGCAATCACTAACTTCCTCTTCCATATCATCTACTCTGCTATGTGCGTCTGTGTCCTCCCTTCTTGTGAGAGCACCTACAAGTGGATGTAGGGCTCCCCTAAATCCAGGATGATTTCATCTCAAGATCCTTAGCTATCTGCAAGGCCTTATTTCCAAATAAGGTCCCATGCTGAGTCTCTAGTAGATGTGAATTTTGGGGGACGCTATATGTTATGGACTGAGTATCCCCCCAAATTCACATGATGAAGTTCTAACCCCTAGTATCTCAGAATGTGAATGTATTTGGAGATAATGTATTTAAAGAGGTGGTTAAAGTAAAAGTTTAATAGATTACATGGAACCTGTTGGATTTTTTTTTCTTCTCTGTAGGAAACATTATCGGGAATTTTACTGCCTATGACAAGGATGAAGAAAATCATGTCCATAGTATGTTATTCTACAGAATTGTGGAGCAAACTCCTCACATTCCTGAGGATGGACTCTTCTTGGTTGAAGCCCACACAGGAAAGTTCCAATTAGCTAAAAGATCCTTGAGAAAGCAAGATACTTCTCAGTACAACTTAACAGTAGAGGTGCACGACAATGGTTAGTGTTATACCTGCTGTCTTGAGTACAAATAATGGCTTTACTTCTAGCTATAACTTGTTTGGCTGCTGTAACCCTGGTATATTACAGAGTGATACCATGTAGACAATTCTTGCTTCCTTTATGAAACACACGCAACACAGAGACACCTAGGTTCAAGGTTGTAAAGGCCAGAGTTGTAGCCCAGGCAACATCATTGTGTAGGTCCAGGTTCTCTGAGAAGCAGATGCTTAAAAGAAATTAAACATTTAAGGATTTTATTAGGAGGATGCTTTAGAGAATGGAGAGAGGGCAGAGAGGACATAGGAGAGCTGTTAGACCATAGCATAAACCTGACCTTGAGTGAAGGAGAGAGTGAGAGGAAGGGCTGGTGAGAATGCCCTAGACCACTGAACAGCCTAAAGAAAGTTCAATAAGACTGTTGGGGGGGGGTCCAAAGTTGCCTGTCAAAGGAGTTCATGATCTCTGTGAATGAGCTTTGCTCAGTCACTGACTGCAGTAGTCCATTTCAAGCAAGGCCTTGGTGCAAATGCAGTGATGGATTTCAGAGCCCAGCAGTGAGGTCATCATCAGTTAATATCCCTTTTGCTGGAGGTCTGCCAGTCACATTCTGCAGACCAGCACCATGAATAGGAAAATTGTGTTTCCTAATTCTTGCTTCCAGACTCAAAGCAAGAATCTGTATGAAAGTGGAAGAGAAATGAGTGTCTTGGGAAGTTCTATCTTCTCCTATCAGCTTCCAGTTGGTCATTTGACAGTAGCAGGAGACAGTCTTCCTTACTCTTTTTATAATTTCAGATCAAATAGTTCTTTTTTTTTTTTTTTTTTTTTTTTTTTTTAGACAGACCCACAAGCGGTCCCCCAGGGTTGAGTACTGTGGCATTACAGCTCACAGCAACCTCCAACCCCTGGGCTCAAGCGAGTCTCCTGCCTCCGCCTCCCAAGTAGCTGGGACCACAGGCGCCCGCCACAACGCCCGGCTATTTTTTGGTTGCAGCCATTATTGTTGTTTGGCGGGTCCGGGCTGGGGATTCGAACCCGCCACCTTTAGGTGTATGTGGCTGGCGCCTTAGCCGGTTGAGCTATAGGCGCCGAGCCATTCCTTCTATTTCTTAAAAACAGAAGACGAAATTCCTTTGTGAGAGCTACCAGCCCTATCCCAGGAGAAAAGAAACATTCTTACCATCATGGACAAGAAGCTGAGACCCAGAGAACTCTGTGCCAACTGACCTCGTTACAATAATTCTTACGTTCCTTTAGCCTCCCCATATAGTATTTTTAGTTACTTTTCCACAACTTCATCTCTCTGTTCAACCTCCTTAAAGTATTTATGTTTTCCCGGATTTTTGGGTCGTCATTTCCTCACAAGGGCTTTCATGTCATGTGAAACTTGTATTAAACAAATCTATATGCTATTCTCCTGTTAATCTGTTTTGTGCCAAATTAACCCTTAGGCCTTGCCAGAGACCCTCAGAAGGAGAGGTAAAGTGTTGCCTCCCTTACAATGGCATTTGCTTAAAAGCCCCAGAAAACGTCCTGGTTTTTGTCACACTTCTCCAGACATCGTGAAGGCCTTTAAATGTTCTCAAAACTCACTTGTCTGTAATCAAGAACGCAAAGAAAGCCAAGCAAATCCCGTCCCGCTCCCTAAGGAATCCAGAGTCCTGAGATGCCCTGCCCAGGAGGTGGTCAAAGGCCAGACAGGCTTCTCCTGTGCTGGCCACGGAGGGACTTAGAGGTCAGCTAGAGAGACGCGGCCAGGAGAGGCTGCTCAAGGTGGCGACGCGAGACGGGAGAGCTGGGGCCTGGCCAGACGCCGCGCTCACAGTTCAGGGCCTGCCACCCCGGAGCAGGCTACTCGCCTGCTGCAGCCCTCAAAGGGATCTTCCCAGGCCTGCACGCTCCACGCGCACGACCTGGCATCCTGCGGCCAGAAGTCTTGGTGGGTCCTGAGCCCACAACCACGCAGACACCGGGGACCCAGAGCGCAGAGCAGCACCTCCCGCGGCCAGGGAGCCCCCTGGCGGGTCCGGGGCGCTCTGCGGCCGCGGAGCCGTGTGCTCAGCCCTCTCCCCGCCCCGGGGCGGAGTCGCCGGCTCTCCAGGTCCGCGTCCCGCCCCCTCAGGGGCAGGGCGAGGCGAGGCGGCGATCCGGCGTCTGGGAGACTCTGTCCACCTCGCGGTGGGACAGGGCCGCGGGCGCGGGGCGCGGGCTCCGGGCTCCAGCTGCCGCTGATGGGAGGCGGCGCCCGGGTGGGACAGACAGCGTGGCGGCCGCCATGGGGAACAAGCAGACCATCTTCACCGAAGAGCAGCTGGACAACTACCAGGTGAGCCGGGGCGCCCCAGCCCCAGAAGCGGCGCCCTCCACCCCTCGCGCTTTTTCTCGCCGCTTGCCGCGGCCTCCCGAAAGCCAAGTCACCGCAATTCACACCCTTCCTCTGCCTTCAGCTCACAGCCCGACCTTGGGCTGATGACGCCCCCTCGCCAAGCCTCAGTTTCCCCACCCTGAGAACATGAGCGCTTTCCAGTATGAGGATTCTCCCAGGCGCCCCTCCATCCAGCTACACCTGCTGCTTACTCCTCGGCCCATAATTCGTCCCACCCACTCCTGGTACAGAGAAGGAGAGTCAGTAAACTGGGCTGGACCAGGACCGCCCTTCCCTCCTCCCCGCCCCCAGTCTCAGGAAATAGCGGAGAAATAGCAGAAATAAGGGCTGAGGCCTGAGGTCCTGTCTGGGCTGGGAGTGGGTGTATCCGTCTCCAATACAGTCTTAAATTGGGGATGTCCTGTTTGTTGGAATCTCTCTCTCTGACCCCAGCATAGAAATAACTGGAGCAAAAAGGCAAGTCAGGCCGGGCGCGAAGGCTCACGCCTGTAATCCCAGCGTTCTGGGAGCTGGAGGCGAGTGGATCGCTTGAGTTGAGCAAGAATGAGACCACATCTCTGTTAAAAATAGAAAAGCTAGCCGGGCGTTGTGGCGGGCGCCTGTAGTCCCAGCTATTTGGGAGGCTAAAGCAAAAGAATCTCTTGAACCCAAGAGCTGAGGTTGCTGTGAGCTATGATGATGCTAAGGCACTCAACCCCAGGATGACAGAGTCAGACTGTCTCACAAAAAAAAAAAAAAGAAAGTCACATACCCTTCTTACATTCTTACATGGCCACCAGCTTAGCCCCTTGGATGTTTCCCTGCCTCCAGAACCAGCGATCCAGGTCTGGCATCCCAATGCCTTCCTACCCATGTTAAAACTTCCCCATGGTTGGGCGGTGTCCGTGGCTCAAGGAGTAGGGTGCTGGCCCCATATGTGAGAGGTGGTCAATTCAAACCCAGCCCTGGCCAAAAAAAAAAAAAAAAACCTTCCCCATGGTTACAGAATAAAACCCAAACCCCTGGCTTGCCTGGAGACCTGGCCAGCTCCTCAGCCCTCCTCTGCAACCTGTCTCCCCAAGCCCCTTCCCTGCCCTCTGCACTGAAGCCACCTCAGAGCAATCTACAGGGACCCCTATTCACCAGGCTCTTTCCTCCATCTCTGCCTCTGCCCATGCTGTTTCCTGGGCTTGGGATGTCTCTCCCCTTCTCTCTCCGGAGAATCTCTGATGCTCTTCCTGACTCCCCCAGGTAGTGGGGCAAGACTGTGTTGTCAGCTGTGTAACTGGGAGAGAAGAGCACCAGCAGCATCCCTGGACATGCCTCTGCCTTTCTGGGGATCCACTGTGGCTATGCAGGAAAGCAGGGTTGAGGTGTTGGTCCTCTGATGTGGTTCAAGGCAAAACAAATTCTCCTATCCCTCCTGGACGCCCGAGTTGTCAGTAGCATGGATTTCTCAGCTCCTATATCAGGCTGTGAGAAGGAAGAGGGGGCCGCATTTGTGGGGCCCCTGCTGTGTTCCTGGGCTGTAGTTCATGCCCCCTAGTCATTAACTCACTTGATTATCATAGCGAAATGGAGTATTAGCCCCATTTTACAGAAGAGTAAACAGAGGCTGAGGAACCATTTGATACTCTTGGCAATCAGGGCTCACACAGGAATTTGAGTCCTGAAAACAAGGCTCACTCTTTTAGTTGGGAGTGGGCTGGGGTGGGTATATGTGCTTATTGTCCTCAGGGCACTACAGTCAAGTGAGACAGACTCTCACCTCCAGGGTGGCCCTTGACAGAGCAAGGTGGTGGAGTGTGTTCCAGGGGAGGTGCAGTGGGCAGAGGTAGGCCAAAAGGGAGGGTGCTTCTGCTGTGTGTGGAAGGTGCAGATATGGTTTAGCACTTGGGCAGGCCCTTGGAAGATGGGTAGAATTTTGCCAAGCAGGTCCCAGAAGGAGGCATTCTGGGTGGAAGTGGGCTCAGGTGAGCAGCAAAACATGCCCAGAAGTAAAGAGTTACTTCATGGGGGTGGGAGCCTGGGTCCCTCTCAGCCTGGCCCGCATTGGGTTACCTCTTGGAGCCAGTCCCAGTGCTGAGTTCTGATCCTCTGCCCGAGCCTGGCTGGACCCAGCCAGGCAGGATGGGAGAAATGAGAGCTGTGCAAACTGAGAGCCCCACATCTCCAGCCAGCCAGGTCCCAGTTGGGGGTGGCCCTGACTTACAGCACTCGCTTCCCAAGTGACTCCTAGGGTTTCATGACAATCTCTCCTGGTAGCCTTGCCTTGTCAAGACAGGTACCCACCCCTCCCTGGATCCCAAACCTAGTGATTCTTCTTTGGTTTTTTGTTTTTTGAGACAGTCTCATTCTGTTGCCGTGGAGTAGAGTGCTGTGGCATCAGTAGTTCACAGTAATTTCAAACTCCTAGGCTCAAGTGATCCTCTTGCCTCAACCTCCCTGAGTAGCTGGGACTACGCCTGCCCACCACCACATCCAGCTAATTTTTCTATTTTTAGTAGAGAATAGAAACCATTCTTGCTCAGGCTGGTCTACAACTCCTCAGCTCAAGGGATCCTCCCTCCTTGGCCTTCCAGAGTGCTAGGATTACAGGTGTGAGCCAGCATGCTCAGTCAGCTGGTGATTCTCGAAGTTCAAGCTTCTTTTTTGAGACAGAGTCTCACTTTGTTGCCCTCAGTAGAATGCCATGGCGTTATAGCTCACAGCAACCTCCAACTCTTGGGCTCAAGCGATTCTCTTGCCTCAGCTCCTGAGTAGCTGGGGCTACAGGCCCTTGCCACAATGCCCAGCTGTTTTTAGAAACAGGGTCTCGCTTTTGCTCAGGCTGGTCTTGAACCCGTGTGGCAATCCACCAGCCTCAACCTCCTAGAGTGCTAGGATTACAGGCATGAGCCACCACACCTAGCCTAAGTTCAGGCTCTGCCCACAATACTCCTCTGCATTACACATCCATCCCCCAGACCCCCAAACCCCCAAACAGGGCTCATGACCTTTCCCAGCAGCCACTGCTGCTCCTCCAGCCATCCCCGCTTCTCCAGCCACCGCTGCTCCTCTAGCCACTGCTGCTCTTCCAGCCACTGCTGCTCCTCCAGCCATCCCTGCTTCTCCAGCCACTACTGCCCCTCCAGCCATCCCTGCCTCTCCAGCCACCGTTGCTCCTCCAGCCACTGCTGCTCTTCCAGCCATCCCAACTCTCTGCTCTCCCTCCACCCCACATCTTCAGTTAAGAACAAGTCCTGCAACTAAACCTCGTTTGTGTCTCACCTGGAGATCCCCTCCTTTGTTTTTTTGTTTGTTTGTTTGTCTTTTGCAATTTTTAGCCAGGGCTGGGTTTGAACCCACCACCTCCAGCATATGGGGCTGGCACCCTACTCCTTTGAGCCATAGGCGCCGCCCTTTTGTTTTGTTTTTCGAGACAGTGTCTCAAGCTGTCACCTGGGTAGAGTGCTGTGGTGGTGTCATAGCTCGCAGCAACCTCAAACTCTTGGGCTCAAGTGATCCTCTTAACTCAGTTTTTCTATTTTTAGTAGAGATGGGGGTCTCACCTTTGCTCAGGCTAGTCTCAAAGTCATAAGCTCAAGCAATCCATCCACCTCAGCCTCTCAGAGTGCTAGGATTACAGGCGTGAGGCACTGCTCCGGCCGAGATCCCCTCCTTTGTCCTCACATCCAGTGCCCTGGGTCAGGCCTCCTAGTCTCACTACCTCCTTCCTTCCCTGCCTGTCTGTCCGCCTCCAGCCACCCCACGCTTTTGCCACAGACTTGGTCTCTCATTCTATCTCTTTTCTTTCCTTCTTCCCTCCCTTTCTTCCTTTTTCCATAGAGTCTTGGGATAACAGCCTGAATGGAGTCCAGGCTCATCCCAGCCTCATCTGGGCTCAGCCAGCCTCCAGCCTCATTTCTTTCTACCTTCCTCTCTGTACCCCAAATTCCAGGCATATTGAAGGGCTTCTAGCCAGGCTCACCCTCACCTCTGACCTTGTTCTCCTGGTACCTTTTTCTTATCTCTTCCTTAATCTAGTCTGGCTCATCTTTGTTTCCTTTTTTTGAGACAGAGCCTCATAACATACACACCCTCATCCCTCTGGGCAAGCTGCTGTCTCTTTACACTCCATCTTTCTGGTGTGGCCCCTGCCCTGATACAGAGAGGCACTTGGAGGATGTTATAAAATGAATGAATAGTTATTTGTCGAGGCCTGGCTCTAGACAGGCAAAGAAGTCCAGACAAGGATTCTGAAATTTTAGATTTAGGTCATCTGGGCAGTGAGGCTATGGACCATAGCAAGCCACTGTCCCCTTCTGGGTCTCAGTGTTTCCACCTCTAAAATGGGAGTAAGTATTAACCCAGCTGTGCTCATGTCACAGAGCTCTCATTGAGGTCTACTGAGATCCCTCTGGAGCCTGGCCATGAGCCATGTGTTGGTCAGCTGGGCAGCACCACTTCTATTCCAGCTGGCAACACTATGCCTGACTGCTGGCAGAGGCAGACCAGGCATGTAGGAGATGGGAGGCAAGGGAGGCTGCCTGGATCAAGTGGCCTTTGAGTTGAACTTTGGAGAATAGAGAAGATTTGGACATGCTGGAGAAGGAGGGGAGACCTCCAGGTGGGACAGTGGAGTGAGTACAGGCTTGGAGGCTTCTACTGTAGAAGCCCCAGGCGTCCTGTCTCCAGCTGCCTGAGTCCCGAGGGCTTCCTTCCTCTTTGTCTCCCTCCCACTCCTCATGACCCTACGTGAGCTGGTACCTTTGCCTGAACACCTGTTCTCTGTGTCCCTATGACCCATCAGGTGCCAAGCAATGATAGAGTCTTTTCCTTCAGAGGAGTATAAGAAAGGGTCCCCACAGATGTGTGGCCTCAGCATCCCTGGCAGCTGAGTATGTGGAGGTAGGTGGGCTTTTTGGTAACTCAGAGTGTTACAGCTGCAGACTCTGGGGAGAATCCTTTGGGACATGGGGCAGTAGATGGAGCTGTTCTGATGTGGAGAAGCCCTGTCACCTGTGGCATATAGACTTCCTCACCTTATCTCATTTGCTCCTCATACTGTCCCATATAGAGAGGCACTATTCCCACTTTACAGATGTAGAAACTGAGGCTCAGAAAGGAGAATGACTTGCTTAAGGGTCTGAAGCAAGACTGTAATTTGAATCTGACTACCTAACCTTTCCCCTGCCACACCACCAGGCTATTCAGAGCCCTGAAAAGCTTTCAAGGACACCTGCCTGATTCATCCCCTTTGAGGTAACTCTCTGGGACTCATCCCAGGGAAACAAGTCAACAGAAGAAACAAAAAAATATCAGTCAATGAGCAGGTTCATGGCAGATTTATCAGTAATGTTGAAAAGAAGAAACATCTATTACTAAAAGTTTATAGCGAGAAAGGTTAGGCTAAGCAGAGGCAATGCCTTCGGTGACATGTTCTGTAGCCACTGAGATGATAAAATAACTGCTGTGGAAGGTCTATATGGAAACGTCTGGTCAGTCATTCCAGCCAGGTACAGGGATACACAGCGGGTACAGGACCAGCAAGTGGCTGGTATAGAGCAGTCACAGGTAGACTACAGCTCTGCAGTCACAGGCAGTGGTCAGGAAGCCCACAGGCCTCAGTTCCATTCCCAGCCCTTCTGAGCTGTGTATGTAGTTTAGGGCAAGCTATTCAACTTTACTGAGTCTCAGTTTTCCCATCTGTAAAATGGGGAAATACTGCCTACTTAACAAGCTGATGATGAGGATTGAATAAAATTGGCTATTCAGAGTCCTATGTACCAACTGCATGGTGATCATCTACTGGCTGTGATAGTGTTCTCAGCCTGGGCTGCATATTGGAACCATTCAAGTGGCTTTCTTTTTTTTTTTAATTTTTTTAGAAACAAAGTCTTGCTCTGTTGCCCAGGCTAAAGTGCAGTGACCCAGTCATATTTCACTGTAACCTCGAATTCCTATGCTTAAGCAGTCCCCCTGCCTCAGCCTGGGGGCCTGAGAGCTGGGGCTACAGATTTGTGCTATCACATCAGCTAATTTTTTTTCTTTTTCTTTTTTTTTTTTTTTTTGCAGTTTTTGCCTGGGGCTGGGTTTGAACCCGCCACCTCTGGCATCTGGGGCCAGCGCCCTACTCCTTTCAGCCACAGGCATCACCCATTTTTTTTTTTTTTTGAGACAGAGTCTCATTTTGTTGCCCTTGGTAGGGTGGTGTGGTGTTATAGCTCACAGCAACCTCAAACTTTGGGGTTCAAGCGATTCTCTTGCCTCAGTTTCCCAAGTAACTGGGACTATAGGTGCCCACCACAACACCTGGCTATTTTTAGAGACAGGCTCTTGCTCTTGTAATCCACCCACTTTGGCCTCCCAGAGTGCTAGGATTACAGGTCTGAGCCATTGTACCCAGCCCATATCAGTTAATTTTTGAATTTTTTGTAGAGTCAAGGTCTCACTATGTTATCCAGGCTGGTTTTGAACACCTGGGCTCAAGTGATCCTCTTGCTTCAGCCCTTAAGTGCTAGGATTACAGGCATGAGTGGCTGTGCCCTGTCCCTGAGTGGCCTTGAAAACCACTGATGCCTACATCCTCAGGGATTCCTATTTCATGGCTCAGGAGTCTGCTAAGAGGTGGGGCCAAAGGTATTTTAAACAGCTCTCTCCATGATTCTGCTCTAGACTAGGCATCCTTACACTTCCTCACACTTTAGGATCACTGGGAAGGCTTTTCTTTAAATGCACCTTCCTAGGTCCCACTCCTAGAGTTTTTTATTCAGTAGACATGGAGCCTGAGAACTTGTATTGGCGTAAAGCTCTAAGGAACTGTGACTAGGGAGCAGGGTTCTGTGGGATGCTTTTGCATCTTTGGCCAGTAGAACCCTCAGGTTGGGACCTGGGTACTTCTTTTCCAACCCAGGAGATAGGAGAGAGGAAACAGCAAGGGGAAAAGGACAGATTGGGCAGAAGAAAGTAGAAGCCAAGACCTCTCCTCATTCCCAGTTCTGCTGCCAGCCCCCTCTAGGCTAGTTGGGAGTGCCTGGCCTTCTATGGGGCCCCTCCAGACCATGGGAACAGTTCTGGGGTAGAGGGAATTCTGTGCACAGAGACTTGGCCAGGCTTCCCTGGCTGCCTGCTCCAGATTTCTGGAGTCTGCTGAGGAGTCAGCACACATGTCCCAGCCTGTCTGTCTTAGGCCTAGGAGGCTAGGAGTTTTCTATCTGCTGGGTGGGGAGTGGTGGGCTGCTTCATCGGCCTGCACCTTTCCTGGCTTCTATAGAGGAGCCCCATCAGCAAAGGCCAGACATTTCCTGAGGATCAATGGGTGGCTTAGAAGGTCCCTGTCAGCAAAGCCCCTATGTTTCCTGGGGAGCAGCAGGTAGCTTAGAAGACTCGTTGGGCCAGATGGGGCCTGGAAATTCCCACTGATTCTTCCCTCTTCAGCTCTCCTGAGGAGCCTAGTGGAAGTCCTAGATGCTGTGTGATCCTGTGGGCATCCTCTCTCTGGCCCTCCTCAACTCACAGTCCAGTTGTCCTCCTGGCTAGTGACTTCAGGTGTCATCCAGGGCAGGCCTGGATGTGTGCAGGCCGGAGCTGTGGTCACAGCTCCTTATCAGAGCCAGCTCAGGTCAGCATTTGGCCCTAGGAAGCGTCATGGGCTCTGGGCTCTGCAGAACCTACAAGGCCTTCTCCCTTCATGCTGGAGCAGTGAGCAAAGGTGGAGGAACTAAACGGTGGTGGAGAGAAGCATAAAACTTCTCCCGCAGCTGGGCATTTTATGAGGTGCAGGGTCCTTTTCACCTCTGTGCCACTCACAAAGCCCTGACACAGGAGCCATCATCACAGGCTCCTGGAGTTGACACCTTGGGCAGGCCTGACCTGACCCCTGAGATGAGGGGGGTCACAGCTGAGTGCTTCTTCTCCCTGAGGAACGCCTACATGGGGATCCCAGCAGCACTGGCTCCTCCCTGGCCACCTTCCTCCACCCTGTACCCAGGGTCTTTCCACTCCCTTCCCTATGTGGCCTCATCTATTCCTATGGTTCAGACGCCAGATACACGCTGATATTTCTTCCCTGGACTATGTGCCTAGAACTCTTGGTCTCTGAGCCTGGGGCTGCTGCTTATGGCCACCTGGGACGCACATCGCACAACCCTGCCAGGGCCATTAGTGCCCCCTGCAGCTGCACAGTGTGGGAACCTGTAAGTCCTCACTCTGGAGTTGTCTCCCAGCCAGCTCCCCTGTTATACCAGTGTGCATCTCCCTGCCCTCCCTTCAGGCACATCCACCTGCGAGTTCTCCATCTCCTTCCTAGAAGTGGGATATGTACCTCCTCCTATGCCCGCAACTCCCCAGGCCCGGCTCTGGAAGGACAAAGCCTTCAGGCTGCATTTTCTGGGCCCCCTAGAAAAGGGAGTGGGCAGTGGCAGCTGTGTCTCTCCTGCCCCAGTCCTGGGCTGCTCCTGCAAGGCCCTGCAGCATCAAGGGCCCTGAAGGAGAGAGGAGCCTGGGAGCTACAGGCCAACTGTGTGTGCTTCCTCCCACAGGACTGCACCTTCTTCAATAAGAAGGACATCCTCAAGTAAGTGTGGCTTCTTGTTCACCCCCCTGGGGCTGGGGTACCCGTGTGGGCTGGATGTCCAACTGGGGGGAGCACTGACCTCCATTAGGAGCCAAATTCAGGCCTCTGCTCTACCCCTGAGCTGCTTTACAGGCCCAGATCCTTCTGCCAGGAATTGAATGTTCACTGAATGTTGGACTCCAGGGTGGGTGGTTTGGGGCATGTTTTTAGTTAATCCTCACTGTAGCTTGAAACAAGAGAATCCTTTTAACCTCATTTTATAGATGGGGCTTAGCAACTTGGCCAAAGTCACACAGCCAGGAATTGAGGACCCAGCCTCTGGCTGCAGGTCCCTTGCAGTCTCACTACATCCTGGAGCTGCTACAGAGAATCCCTGCCTGCTGGACTCGGAGCCACTGAGGGCCCACTGGCTCCAGATTTGATGTCCTTCCATTCCTGGATAACTAAAAGTTAGCCCACTACCCAGACTGGTTCAGCAGGGGTCTCCTTCCTTCCCAGGACAGCCCCTTTCCTTGGGAGTTTGAAGGGTAGACCCGAATAAGAAAGACAAAGGCAGCCTCAAATCCCCAGAACCAGACAGTGAGCAGAAATTGCAAAATACTGGGAAACCTGCCACTCGGGCCTGGGCCCCTCTGCCTGGGCTATCAGGTGGCATTAAAAGCCAGCAAAGTCTCGGGATCATTTTCCCTAAAGATCGATGGACAGACTGAGACTAGAGCAGTTTGTCACTGCCCAGGCCACAGTGCTCAGACAGGTAGTACCCCTCGACCTTTCCCCTGCCCTGGTTGCCACTGCAACCTGTCCCTTGAATGGACAGGGGACACCCCACTTCTGCCACCCAGAGAGGCCTGGTGTCAGCAGATCCAGACTACTCCCAGCATCCTAGTTCTGTGGCCTTGGGCTGTCGCCAAGCCTCAGTGCCTTCTGTGAAATAGGGATAATGCTACCCACCCTCAGAGGGCTGCTGGGGGCACTAACACCAGGCATGATGTTTGGTAAGGAGATCTGGTCTTTAGCTTGAGAGATGTGACAGGTGAGGTCCTCTTTTGGGTAGGATAGCTCTCAGAACTGTGCTAACACAGTGTCATCCCAGCTTTCTCACGTACCTCTTACCTTTCAGAATTCTTGGCATAAGATGTTTGTTCAGCCTGGCCAGGGAGTTCCACCTGCCCCGTCCCTGCCATTGTAGAAGCCCAGCCCAGGCTGGTTGGCTTCTGAGGCCCACAGGGATTTCCATGCTGGCAACAAAAGCCCCTTGCCCCCAAGCCTTTGCCCTGACTGTCTCACTGCCTGGAGTGCCCTTTCTCTTCTATCTTGCCCTGATATTGCTCTGATCCTTCCAGACCCAACTCCCCACCTCGCTAGTGCTCACCCAGCTGTTCTCCTGGCCTGGTAGGGGCTCTGTGGGCTCATGGGCTTAGGTGCTCTGCCCTCTAGACCTTCCATCAGGCATGATGCCTGTTGGCTACCAGGAAGCACTTGAGGAATATGTGAGTGAAAGACAGGTAGGCTGGCTAGGGGAGGACATGCTAGACTGGGAAGCAGCAGGGGCAAGGACACAGCCTGCTTCCCCCACCTCCAGCCTCTGGTGTTCTTACTGAGAACAGCGAAGTTGCTGTCTGGGGAAGAGGGGAGAGTGGCTCAAAGGCAGGCCAGGAACTGAGTCCAGTATGACCCTGAGGCCTTCAGGGTGTCCCTGGCACCTTAGCAAACTCCAAGCAGACGAGATGATTTGGCGGTGGGGGGAACCTGGCTCCCCACAGCACTGGCCTGCCCAACTCTGCACGCTAGAGCAGAGACCACACCTGAGGTCCCCCAAACCATAAAGGACCCCTCCAGCCAGTGGGACACCTCTTCCTGGACCCCGTCTGCCTGTTCTGCCACTGGTTTGTTCAGGTTGCATCTCTGGATTAGCCTCTCTGGAGACCCAAGAGATTGGACCTGGTACTTTTTCTGCCAAGCAGTCATGTGAGGAGGGGAGAGTCTCCCTGGGATCTGGTCCCCACAGTGTGGCAGCTGTGTCTCATGGCACATCTGCAGTGTGGGACAGCAGTGCTCCCTGGAGCTCTTTCCTCACAGGCCCTTATGGCTAGTGGGCCAGTGACAGTCTTCTTAAACACAACAAAGGGCTATCTAGAGTTTTGTTGCCCTCTGGCCCACCCTCAGGGAAGGGTATGAGACAAGGCAGGGTGTGAGGACTGTCTGTCCCTGAGGGACCAAGCATGGTTCTAGTTTGGGCCCCTTTGCTTTTCTCTCTGGGCTCCAGTGGAGGCCAGTGTGACTGGCCATCTCCACCAGGGCAGCCCTTTCTACTGTTCGCTCTCAGGTCCAGGCAACACACCTGAGGCCCAGAGCCCAGAGAGGGCAAGGGCTGTAGGACTGCCCAGCAGTACACCACAGGTCAGCAGCAGAGCCCGGCTGGCTGGACCCTGGCCTCTACTGGCCGGCCCTACTCCCAAGGGCCTTTTGTGCCGCTTCCCCACCCCCACCTGGATGCTTCCTTGGTAAGCTGCACCCTGAGTATCGACCAGATGGTGAGGAGGAAACTTGAGCAGGAGGTTTTCCTTTGCAGCCTTGGGGAAATGATACCAAGTCACTGACAACTCTCCTTTGGTCCTCCCCTCCTTCCTCCCACTCTGCCCCACCCCGGTAGATCTACTTGCTGCCTTGACCGGTGGGCAGGCCACCATCACCCACCCCACCCCATTCCACCATCCTCCTTTCTATACGGTCCTGCTCAGCACCCAACTCCTGTTACCCCAAGAGACTGTGCAAATGGAACAGGGTCCTTGTCCCCTCAGTGCAGTGGGAGGCTCGCCCAGCCAGCACCCCAAGGCATTTGTCTGTTTGCTACTTTATTGTTTGTTTTCTTAACCTTTTAAACATTTTGTATAATCCATTTTGATTACTTTTATTTTTTTCATCTGCCCCCATTTTGATTAGTTTTAGCTTTTTTCTTAAACATATACATGATGACTGTAGAAAAATTAGAAATGAAGTCAATCAAAAGGAAAAAAAATTACCTATAATCCTATCATAGAGAAATAATGACCATTTATCTTTTGGTGTGTGTTGTACCAGTATTTTTCTTTTATAGGTGTTTATCAAAAAAGTCAGATCATGTTGTCTTATAATATGTTTAAATTGTTTTTCCTTAGGCATGTTGTAAAAATAGATAAGAAAGTGATGGAAAACAGTATGGTAGTTCCTCAAAAAACTTAAAAGAAAATCACCATATGGACCAGCAATTCTACCTCTGGAGATACACCCAAAAGACCTGAGAGCAGGGTCTTGAAGATATATGTGTACTCTCGTGTCCTAGCGGCATTATTCACAATAGCGAAAAGATGCAAGCTACCCAAGCGTCCATCAGCAGATAATGGATAAACATAATGTTTATTTGGTTTAAAAAATGGAATATTATTTTTGTAAAAATGAATATTACCCAGGTTTAGACAGAAAGGAAAATCTGGCACATTCTACAACATGGACAAACCTTGAGGACATTGTGCTAAGTAAAATAAATGAGTCACAAAAAGGCAAACACTGTACGATCCCACTACACGAGGTACCTAGGGCAGTCAAATCTGTAGAGACAGAAAGTGGACTGGTGGTTCCCAGGGGCTGGGAAGTTGGGAGAAATAGGGAATTAACTCTTAAATGGGTATGGAGTTTCTGTTTTCCAAGAGGAAGAGATTTCTGGAGACCGATGGTGGTGACAATTGTACGACACTGAAAATGTACTTATAAATAGTTAGGATGGTAAATTTTATGTCATGTGCATTTTACTGCAATTTAAGAAATTTTTTTAATGGTTAAGATGGTAAATTTTATGTTATGTTATCACAGCCTTTTTATTTTGAGACAGAGTCTTACTCTGTCACCTTGGGGTTGAGTGCCATGGTGTCGTCATAGTGCACAGCAACCTCAGACTCCTGGGTTCAAGCCATCCTCCTGCCTCATTTTCCCAAGTGTTGGGACTATAGGCACCCACCACAATGCCTGGCTAATTTTTCTATTTTTATAGAGATGGGGTCTCACCCTAGCTCAGGCTGGTCTCAAACTCCTGAGCTCAAGCAATCTATCCATCTCAGCCTCCCAGGGCACTAGGATTACAGGGATGAGCCACCCTGCCCGGTTTTTTGTTTTAGAGAGATGGGTCTCACTTGTTGCCCAGGGTGATCTTGAACTCCTGGGCTCTGAAACAATCCTTCTGCCTTGGCCTTCTAAAATGCTGGGGTTACGGACATGAGCCACTACACCCAGCTGCTCAGCTTTTAAAAATTTATTAAAAAAAAAAAGGGTGGAGTCTCAGTGTGTGACCCATCTTGTACCCTCAATGAATCCCCAACAATAAAACAGAAAGAAAGAAAGAAAGCAGTTGGGGTCAAACAGGAGAAAAAAAATTTTTTTAAAAATTAGTCAAGTTAAAAGAAAAAAATTTGTCTTACTACCACCTCACCCCCAAAATAATCACTTGGTAACATTTTAGTGACCGACCTTCCTTTTAGTCTTGTCTTAAGCATATAAATATATCCGAGCTTTTTAAAAATGGGATCGTACTGCACTTTCTACTTTTTTCACTTAGTATCTTGTGACAACTTTAAATACTAATAGATAGTCTATAATATTTTAAGTTGCTGAATTTAATAGATATGCCTTAATTCATTCAGCTAGACATTTAGGTTTCTGACTTTTCACCATTTCAATTAGTACTGCAGTGAATAAGACTTTTGATTATTCCCCACGCTGCTGTTACATCCTTGTCATTTATTAGGT
This sequence comes from Galago senegalensis, assembly GCA_963575145.1. Taxonomy (NCBI): domain Eukaryota; kingdom Metazoa; phylum Chordata; class Mammalia; order Primates; family Galagidae; genus Galago; species Galago senegalensis. The sequence continues at coordinate 14,220 of CAUYTI010035009.1, read as the reverse complement.
CTGAAACTCAGCTGCCTGTAGGGCCCAATATCCACTGTAATTATATAAATGAAGCTGTCCAGTGTGGTGGCATCTCTTTAGAACTGGTACCTGCAGAAACAGGTGCTCCTTCGCCCCAGCTAGAAGCTAAGGGGAATCTAGGCCCAGCTTGATCAGGAAATCCAAGTATGTAATATAAAATATTTTAATTTGCAAATGCTGGCAAGTAAACTCTAAATTTTAATTCATTATTTTAATTTAAGTACGTGAAAGCCAAGTGTGATTGTTGACCACAAGTTTGTGACTTTCAGGAAAATCCATCTTTTTCCCACTAATTTTTTTTTTTTTTTTTTGAGACAGGGTCTCACTATGTCACCCTCAATAGAGCTCTGTGACATCCCTGCTCACAGCAGCCTCCAACTCTTGGGTTTAAGCGATTCTCTTGCCTCAGCCTTCCAAGGAGCTGGGACTACAGGTGCCTGCCACAATGCCCAGCTATTTTTTTGTTGCAATTGTCATTGTTGTCTAGCAGGCCCGGGCTGGGTTCAAACCCACCTGCCTCAGTGTATGTGGCTGGCGCCCTAACCCCTGAGCTGTGGGCGCCGAGCCTTTTTTCCACTAATTTTAAATGTTATTTATCATGGAGTAATTCTCATTTATGTTTGGGTCTATCTCTTCCACCAGTCTGCCCTGTCAATGCCAATGTCCATTTTGTTCTTTAAACCATGTGCTGTCATCTGATAGGACAAATGTTTCCCCACTTTCTCTTTTTTGAGTCTTCCCCCCTCCTCCTCTACAGGAGGATCATATTTTTGGATCAGGCTGGCAAGTTTCCAAATATTATAGATCTTTTGTAGATTTTGATTGAGATTATAATTATTTTACAGAAAAGTGGAGACTTATGGTATTAAGCCTTTCCAATCAGAAATATACAGTAGTTAGCTACCTATAATATTTGATATCCTTTGGTTAAGTTCGATGGTTTTCTTCATACTTCAAAATTAGTACATTTTATACTGATTTTACACACAGTCTTTGATGTTTGGGGTTTTTTTACTTAGAGCAATAGAAGTTTATTTTTATAACTCTAGGGGCTAGAAATCTAAAATCAAGGTGTCAGCAGGACCATGCTGCTGACAGTTCTAAGACTCTCCTTAGCTTCTGGTGTTTGCTGGCATTTGTTGTTGTTCCCTGGCCTTAGATGAATCACTCCAGTCTCCACCTCCTTCATCACATGATGTTCTCCCTGAGTGTGACATTTTTTGGTTCTTTTAAATTGTGGAGGCTCGGCGCCTGTGGCTCAAGCAGCTAAGGCGTCAGCCACATACACCTGAACTGGCGGGTTTGAATCCAGCCTGGGCCCACCAAACAACCATGATGGCTGCAACCAAAAAATAGCTGGGAGTTGTGGCAGGCACCTGTAGTCCCAGCTACTTGGAAGGCGGAGGCAGGAGACTCGCTCGGACCCAGGAGTTGGAGGTTGCTGTGAGCTGTGATGCCACAGCACTCTACCCAGGGCAACAGCTTGAGGCTGTCTCTAAATAAATAAATTGTGGATCATAGCTTTTAAATCATGTTTTTGAATAGGCTAATGGTGATATATATATAGAAAACCTCTGAGTGCTTACTATTAATAATTCAAATAGTTTTTTAAGCTGATTATTTTTGTTTTTCCAACAAATAATAACTTGCATCCTCTTTTTCAGTTTTTTTTAAGAGACCAGGTATCACTCGGCAGAAGGACAGTGGTAGAATCATAGCTCACTGCAACCTAAAACTCCTGAGTTCATGCAATCCTCCTGCTTCAGCCTCCTGAGTAGCTGGGACTTAGGCACGTGCCACCGTGCCCAGTTAATTTATTTTATTCTATTTTTTTGTAGAGATGGGGTTTTGCTTAGTTGCCCAGTCTGGTCTTGAATTCTTGGGATCAAACAATCTTCCTACCTTCACCTCCCAAGGAGCTGGGATTATAGGCATGGGCTACCATGCCCAGCCTCCAATATTTAAATGTACTATTTTATTGTCTTAACTAATTACTATTGTCCATCAGTATCCATGGAGAATTTGTTCCAGGACCTCCAGAGAATGCCAAAAACTGAGGATGCTCACGTCCCTGCTGTAAAATGGTGTACTATTTGCATATAACCTGTGTACATCCTCCTGTATACTTCAAATCATCTCTATATTCTTCATAATACCTAGTACAACATAAATGCTATAAAAAGAGTTGTTCTACTATGTTATTTAGGGAATCATGACAAGGAAAAATGTCTGTACATTTCCTTTACTCAAGGCATCAATAAAAAGAAAAAAGCAAAAATTTGTACATGTTCAATAGAGATGCCACTTACTTCCCCAGTACTTTCAGTCCTCAGATGACTGAATCCTGGGCCATGTGTTCCTGGGGGGATATGCTCCCTAACAGTGGTGATTGTAGGTACCCCACCTCTATGGGGATGTCTCCACTTTCTTATCACTTACATACGATGTTGCTTGTTGGTCTGAGATAAAGAAATACCATTTTGTTTCTGCCCCTGAGTGTAAACACCTTTGTGTCTGTTTTATTAAGAATTTTAAATTTTTTATGGACAAAAGTAATGCATGCTTTTAAAATTTTTGTTCATTCATAAATATTTTTAAAAATCCAAACAATTGAGAAGAGGTAAAGTAATAAATAAAAGTCCACCTTCCTTTTATCACCTATCTCCATTCCCACTTCACATAAAGTGTAAACATGTGGTCTATAACTTTTCAGATATTTTTCTCTATATATACAATCATATAGTCACAAATGTGTCTGTCAAATAGATCCAAACATGTTTTATCTGGTAATATGATTTATAGTCACAGATTTCCAAACATTGAACCATCCTTGCATCCTGGAATAAGTCCTGCTTGGTCCTAAGGTATTTCTCTTTAAAATACTGTTGGACATGATGCACCAGTGTGGCCTTTCATTAGACCTGTGCTTCTGTATGTGGATGTGCCGTCAGGCCGTGCTGAATGCTACCCAGTGGGTTGTGTGTCAGGGTTCTTACTAACTTTTAAAATAAACTGGGAGGCTTTTCCTTTTTTTGCCACATGCTCTGGAGCAGTTGAGGTAGCATTATTTGTGGTTCTGGATGTTAAAACTAATATGTAAATCTCGAACTCTGTGCCCTTTATTGTGGGGAGAAGATGACAGAGAGATAGTTATTTGAAAGTTTTTAGGGTTTTTCCCATGCTGATTTGGGTTTTCAAATTTCCTTGGATTATCTTCCTTAAAAAAAACAAAACAAAACAAAATTTTATAAGGCTGGGTACTGTGGCTCACGTCTGTAGTCCTAGCACTCTGGGAGGAGGCCGAGACAGGTAGATTGCTTGAGCTCAGGAGTTAGAGACCAGCCTAAGCAAGAGTGAGATCCCATCTCTACTAAAAAATAGAAAAACTAGCAGGGCGTGATGGTGCATGCCTGTAGTCCCAGTTATTCGGAAGGCTCAGGCCACAAGATTGCTCAAGTCTAAGAGTTTGAGGTTGCTATGAGCTATGAAACAATGGCACTCTACCCAGGGTGACACAGTGAGATTCTATGTCAAAAAAAAAATTCTGTCAACTTAATTTTGGAACAGATTTGTCTACCAAGATAGAAGCTGGCCTGCCTTCCCACACCCACCAGAAGGAACCTCATCAACCCCACCAGGCACCCACGGCCCCTCTCCCAAGTCCACCCACATCAGGAGCCCTGCCATGGCAAGCAGCATGCTAACAGCTACCAGCTGAAGGTTGGGTGGTTTTACTAACATCATCCTATTTAATCCTCACATGTGTGAGAATAATAGGTAGGACAGGCCCCACTTTTCTGATAGGGAAATTTATTCTCCAGTGGGTTAACCCACTTACCCAAGGCCACCAACGAGCGTGGTGTGGGCAGGGCTCCAAACTCAGCCTGGCATCAGGCCCCTCCTGCAGCTGCACCGCGTAACTTTGGAGGTGCAAGCCAACCCCAGAAGTACCCAACATCACTCTCAATATGTGAGGTGAGGGTTAAGGTTACAGTGAGAAATGTAACAGTTGGAAACACTGTGGATCTGTCAAAGGAAAATGAAACCAGATGCATGAATTTTGAAACATTTTGGTTCTGTGTTTAGGGAAAGTGTAAAAAGTGTAAAAAATTTCTTCAATACAGGAAATAGGAGCAAAGGAGGTCCTCGAGTACCCTCTTGTGGACAGTTCCAGGTTGATCCTGCTACCCTGACCACCCTGACATTTGCTGACCCCCTCCCATGCAAGGGACAGGTTTGGGTATTCTGCCTCCCTCGCTGTATCTCCAAGCCATGGTGCTTCCTTGTGATTTCAGGCCCTTTTACAGGGATGTGTGGCTGTGAAAATGGGCCTGTGGCATTTTGCTTTTCATCTGCTGGGGATGGGCTCTGAACCAGGTGATGACATGCCTGCCAGGGAACCAAGCAGCTAGAATCCTAAGTTCCTTAGTTCAAGTCCTGTCCCCATGGCTGTGTAAGCTGGGGCAGGCCCTTCATCCTTGAGCTTCAGTTTCCCCACCTGAAAATGGGGAGACTAATATCTACCTCTCAGGGTGGTTTGGGGATTAAAATGAGCACAGTAATCCACATGGAGCATCAGCCAAGGCCTGACACAGGGCACACCTGCTATTCTGGCATTGTTGTCTGTGTGAGCTGGGTAGGTGGTCAGGCCTGCTAGGGAGGACCCATGGGACCTAAGGGAGGCTTGGGAGGCTGTGCTGATGGGCCTGCTAAGGGTGGGCCTTGAGGCTATATCATTGGGTTCAACCACTTAGAAGTAGACACAGGGTGATATGGTTCTGGGGATAGGAGGGGAGGCCTGGGCTCATATAGGAGAAGAGGATATGTGGGCTCATATAGTGACCTCATTGGGAAGCTAGCTTGCTTTGACCCCTCACCAACCCCCCTACACTTGTCTCCTTCCTCTAGAAGCACTTTGTGGACACAATTTTGTGTGAACATACCTTGGGCCTGTCTTGGCAGGACCTGAATGTGGGGGCACTGGAGAAAGGAGGACTGAATAATGGGGAGGAGGCTTCCAAGTGAGATGTGGTCAGGATGCCTCATACCCAGCACACTGAAATAGGCTTATGCAGGAGGATAGGACAGGAGCTGGGCACCCAAGACATCGTTGAGGAAGGCCAGGCCCAGGTAGCAGGCTGGGTTCCAGTGGCCTCCTGCTAGAGAGAGGTGTGGGTGGCCTGTTCATGGTGGCTTCCTGAGGATGTCAGGGCTGCTGAGAGCACTTCTGGAGACCCAGCTCTTGGCCTGAGTTGGGGTGGTGGGGCCCCAGCTTTGATGGACCCTCAAGAGTGGCGGGAGGAGGGTGGCTAAGAGTTTCTGCTCTGGATTTCCAGTCCTGGGTTCCAACCATGGTCCTGGATACTTCCTATTATGTGACCTTGGACAAAGTACTCATGATCTCTTAAGCCTCAATTTGCTGAGCTGTAGACAGGGGTTCTGGGGTACCTGTCTGCACAGTGAACATCAGGGGATTAAATAAGGTGAGCGTTAAGTGCGTAGCACAGTGCCTGGAGCACCAAAGACCCCATGAGAGCCAGAAGGAGATGAACAAAAAGATTTGATTCCGGGCCCAGGAGTAGAGAGTCGGAGAGGGGCAGTAGTGGGGTGGCTGGCGTGTGTTGGGGTGGAGCAGGGAGGGCCTGGACATGGGTTAGCAGCACAGAACCTCCTCCTGTGGCCAGAGCAGATGGCCCTACACAGGCCCCTCCCTGGTCCTGGCTGAGGTGGGTCTGCGGAGGCCAAGGCCTACGTAGCAGGCACTAAGCTGCTCAGGAGTCCAGGGCTGGTGCCCCTCCAGCGCTTTTCCTCTGCTTCCTTTGAAGGCTCCACGCACGGTTCTATGAGCTGGCACCCAACCTTGTGCCACTGGACTACAGGAAGAGCCCTATCGTCCATGTGCCCATGAGCCTCATCATCCAGATGCCAGAGCTCCGGGTACGTGGGGGAGGCCTCTGCTGTGGCAGGGCAATGGGGGTCTCTGTGCCTTGGGCCAGGTGGCAGGGCACCCAGGTTGGCTGAACCTGGCTGGCTCCATCCTTTGTGTCTGTCCCACCCTGAGCAGATCACTGAACCACTCTGTGCCTCAGTTTCCTCTTCTACTCTCTATGAATAAATGCGGTGTGTGCAGGCCTCAGTGAGGGTACAGCAGTGGCTGCCCCTCTGCCCGCTGCTGCCTGGGCTGCCCTGCTTGTGCCTTTAAGTGGTCTCAACCTGCTATTCTTGGCAGATTTGTGTTTCCCATTTTAGATGATTTTTCTGTCTCCCTCTTGTCTGGCTGTGGCTTCTCACTGAGGTCAGCATCTGGGGCACCGCCTCTCAGACTGAACATACACACGACTTCCTGAGCACTGTTCAAAATGCTGACTCAGGTTCAATACATCTGGGACAGGGTCAATGTTGTTTTTCTAACAAGCTCTCAGGTGAGGCCAACGTTGCTGGTGCTGCTTACCCGTAATATGTAAAGTGCACTCCAGTGTCAAGAAGGCACTTGGGCACAAGCCCATACACTGCTGCAGGCCGTTGCAAATTGCCCTCTGCCCCAGGCCTGCGATGTGTGGCTAGAGGCCAGGTCAGAGTGCTACCTAGCATTTACCTGAGGCCTGCACCCTGCTTGTGGCCTCAGTCCTGACAGACAGCAAGCCCCAGGCCATGGACAGGCACCCAACCTGGCTGAAAACCAGGCTCAGAGGGTCCCCGGAGGGTGTGAGGCACCCATGGGCAGAAGCCATATAGTTTGTGTCTGAGTCTTCTGTGCTGGCCTGGGTTGGGCACAGAATGGGACCAGCCAAGTGCTAGTCAGCTGGGGTGAGTTCTACAGGAGAGGTGGGCCCAAGTGATGTGGGGCCAGAAGAAAGGGTCAGCATGCAGCTCCCCAGGGGAGGCAGCATCCAGGGTGGTCTGGGAGAATTCAGGGGTTCTTAGGCAGAATGATTGTGAGCCTGGCCCCTGACTGCTGTCCGACTCTTGGTGCTTATTTTAGCCTAGCTGCCCCACTCTTTGGGCCCCTACCTCTGCCTGCCATACCCTGACCTGACATGGCCTGAGTTGAGAGCTGCCCATGCCCTTGTCTCTTCTTGCTGGAGACAGAGCCCTGCACATCAGGTGGAACTTCTGTGTGCTCTCTGGGCAGTGGGACCCGTGTGTGCTCCTGCTTTGGATAAGGGAGCATGTCCTGGCTGTGCTCCCCTTGAAATGCTGCTGTGAATGGTCTGACGTGACCCAAAGGAACATATGCTGAGCTCTTACACATGCCAGCACCTTCCTACTTGAATCCCCTCACAACCCAGTGAGGTAGTTGCCATCATTCGCATATTACAGATGGGGAAACAGGCTTAGAAGAAGTAGGCCACTTGTCCAAGGTCATGCAAACTGTAAGCAGTCTGGCTCTGGGCTCCTCCTGCTTAACCTGCACTCATGGAGATTGCTATGATTATTTTCTTCAGGAGAATCCCTTCAAAGAAAGGATCGTGGAAGCTTTTTCTGAGGATGGTGAGGGGAACCTCACCTTCAATGACTTTGTGGACATGTTTTCTGTGCTCTGCGAGTCGGCGCCCCGGGAGCTCAAAGCAAACTATGCCTTCAAGATCTATGGTAACACGGGAGTCAAGTCAACCTGTCTCTGAAGAGTGCCTGTCCAGTGGGGTGGTTGCAGGGGACACAGAATGCCTGAGAGATGTCCATGGGGCCCTGAGAGCAGAGGAGGAAGGGCAGCACCCACTTCAGTGGGGTGGTTAGTATGAGTGCATTTATAGGTGGTGACATAGGCACCAGGAGGTCCGGCGATGGCTTGTAGACTGGAGACATGGGGCAGGCAGACCCACTCGACTGAGTGGCCCATGAAGACTGAGGGAGGTGTTGGCTCGGTGCCTGTGGCTCAGTGGCTAGAGCGCCAGCCACATACACCAGAGCTGGAGCGTTCAAGTCCAGCCCAGGCCTGCCAAACAACAAAGACTGAGGGAGGTGAGGAAGCATTGGGCTTGGTATGGAGACCAGAGGGGTTCAGACAAGACAGGGGAGGGGCCAGGCTGTGAGGCGCCTACCAAGGAGGTGGGACCTAGTGCTAAGGGCATTTGAGGCTGCTGCAGGGTTTCAGGTGGCGAAAGGCAGCTACTCTGTGTTCTAGAACAATGCTTCAGCAGTTTTGAGGTATGAAATGGAGGAGAGGAGGTCTCAGGCATGATGGTGAGGTGAGCTAGGAGGGTGGCTCCCCAAAGCCCTCAGTGCTCTAGAGGCAGGGCCACCCTGTTTCACCCCTGCCCAGCCCTTGGTCCTGCCGTCTCATCAGCCACCAGAGGGAGTGGGCACTCACCAACCAGTAATCAAGATGGTGCAGCCAGAGGGAGACAAGGTCACATCCACAGAGCTCACCCACTGTGGGGCCTGACAGGTCCCAGGCACTGACAGGTGACAATGCTCAGATGGGGACACTGAGGTTCAGGGCAAGGCTGTGACCCATCCTGGACCAGGAGTCAAGGGCTGGCCTCCTGTCCTCGGTGCCTTTGATCAGCCTGTGGATCCCCAGGCAGCAGGGGCTGTCCGAGATACCTTTTCCTTTTGTAGTGTCATGTTTGTTTCAGAGGAGTCTGGTTTACAACTGTGCACCCACATAGTCCTTGTATATCAGAAAGATGGTGCCTGCCAGTCTACCCTCCACAAACTATGCTCGTGCGGTTCATGTAAAAAGCTCAAATTCTACCCAGCACCCAATCTGGGATGCCATAGCATTGCTTCTGGGGTGGGGGGCAGCTGTGGTCTGTGTCTAAGGAACTGTAGAGCATGTGGGCTGGCAGACTCAGGGACACGAGAAAGGAGAATTGTGGCTCCCTTGCTGCCCTGGGATCTTGGGGTCTCATTTGTAGTGAGGATCACGCTGGGCCTCAGTTTCCTTCATATAAAGAGATCACAGGAATCCAGCCTGCCAGCTTGCCAGCCAGAACATGTCTGCAGGAAGCACAGTGTGTCCTACTCCCAGGGCAGAGATGAGTCCCACCTGCTGCGTGCCCCTGAGTCATCCACAGGCAAGTCAGAGAGAGACAGTGCAAGGGTACCCACCAGGAGCTGACACTCTAGTGTCCTGCACGGGCCAGGGATATGACCTGAGCCTGAAGTTCCCAGGGAGCCTCAGACTTGGAATTGGGAGCTGTCTCAGAGGTCATGTGTATAGACACTGTGAGTACTGTGAATGAGGGTGTTCAAGCTATGCCTTTAGGCCGGGGACAAGAACCTAGCACTCCCAGAGTGTGTGCACGTTGGAGGCTGGTGGATGTATGAGTGTGAGCAGCTGGGAGGTACAGGTGGTCCTTGCCACCTTCTCTGTTCCTCCATTGGTACAGGGGGGATTCTAGTAGTGCGTACCCAGTAGGCTTGTTTTGAAAACGAAATGAGAAAAGCATCAAATGTTTATATTAGCAGTTATGGTCTTTTTTTTTTTTTTTTGAGACAGAGTCTCACTATGTCACCCTTGAGAGAGTGCTGTGGTGTCACAGCTCATAGCAACCTCAAACTCCTGGCCTTAAGCGATTCTCTACTACAGATGCCTGCCACAATGCCCTGCTATTTTTTTGTTACAGTTGTCACTGTTGTTTTAGCTGGCCCAGGCTGGGCTCAAACCTGCCAGCCTCAGTGTATGTGGCCAGCTCCCTACCCACTGAGCTACAGGCACTGCCCACAGTTATGGTCTTTATCATTGCCAGTAATGTTAGAGTTTGCCTGGTGGGCAGGAGGAGGCCATGTTCCCTGCTCTGGACACACAAAGGCTGGTCATAGGACAAGGGCTTCTGAGCCTCCTGACCCTTCATGTCTGACTCAGAGCTTGGCTTCAGCCACGTGAAACAGCTTAGAAGATGCAGGTCTGAGTCAAATAGGCCACAAATCAGAATTCCTGCCCCTTGATGCCAATCACACGGCTTTCTAGACCTTGGTTTCCTTAGCTTTAGAATCCTCCAGGGGAATACAGGGTCCACTGTGGGTTGAGGCCAGAAGGGCCATTTGACCTGAGCCTGAAGTTCCCAGGGAGCCTCAGACTTGGAATTGGGAGCTATCTCAGAGTGTCATGGGTATAGTCACTGTAAGTACTGTGAATGTGGGTGTTCAAGCTATGCCTTTTGGCTGGAGATAAGGACCTAGCATCCCCAGAGTGTGTGCAGAGATGCCCTAGGGATGTTGGAGGCTGGTGGACATATGAGTGTGAGCAGCTGGGAGGAACAGGTAATATGGAGTGGGACCCTTGGAATCCCTGGGTGGGTCCAGCACCGGCTCAGACATGCCCACCCCACCCCACAGACTTCAACACTGACAACTTCATCTGCAAGGAGGACCTGGAGCTAACGCTGGCCAAGCTCACCAAGTCAGAGCTGGATGAGGATGAGGTGGTGCTCGTATGCGAAAAGGTCATTGAGGAGGCTGACCTGGATGGCGACGGCAAGCTGGGCTTTGCAGACTTCGAAGACATGATCGCCAAGGCCCCTGACTTCCTCAGGTGCTGCTGCCCATGTGGCTGCCGCCAGTGTGGGGTCCCTGTCCTACACTGTCCATAATGGGTGGTATACAGACCAGGACACAGGTCATGTTCAAGGCCCCGCTCCCCTCGATATGTGACTGGCCCTTGTCCCCTGCAGGGCCAGAATCTCATGTGAAGGAAAAGGCCTGGGGGGCTGGAATCCCTCGGGACAGCTGCCCCTGTAAGGGTTCTTTCCCACAGGACTTCTACACAGGACTCCAAAGGGGCTGTCCAGGGTTGGGCCAGGCACCTGATTTGCTTTTGCCTGAAGAGCCTTTACCTACCCAGCCCAGGGCTTCTCACCTTCTCTTGCCCTTCTCTCTTTCCAGCACATTCCACATCCGGATCTGAGGACACCGCTGAGGCTACAGGGGCCTAGAAGCCCACCATCCATCCAGCCCTGCTATCTACACAGATGTGGCCTCCGGGCTCCCCAGGAAAGGACCTGTGGCATCTGGGTTCACATTTCCTGTGGCCCTTTCAGCAAAAAAAAATCCTTAACCAGGGAAGTGGAGTGTGAGGAGTAGCGCTCTTCTCAGGGCCCCTGTGGTCTACCCCTAGGACCCACAGCTCTTCTCCAGCCTCTCCCCAGCCTCCCCCTACCCTAGTGCCTCTCGCCCCTGGAAGGGAAGGCAGAAAACCTGACAAGAGGTGGTGGGGTCTGACTTGTCCAAGTGCTGGACAGATACCACAGTTGCCCAGGGAGGAATGCAAAAAAAACAAAAATAATAATAAGAAAGAAAGAAAGAAAGTCAAGAGTTTCAGAGTTTTAAGGAGCTATGCAATCTTTTTCCACTACTCCAGGCTGGGCACAGCTGCCTCTTGCCCTCTCCTGCACCCTTCCCAATGTGAAGCTGTGTGAGCAGAGGGTCCAAGGGCTCCGCCCAGTCTCTCTGCCTTGCAGTTATGAGTACTACTTGCCCGCCCTCCCTGTGCTGTGGAATCTTCACTGGTGTGTGCTGTTCACAGGTTTGTGAACTTATGGTAGTAAAACACTTTTGTGTCCCTGCATCTCCATGCCTACCAATGTTAGAAAATCTTCAATGTTGGTACCTTTGCTCCTAGTCCTTGAAGTCACACTGTTGGTGTGTCCCCTCCCCGGTTAAGCATTGCCCTCCCGCTTTAGGTCTAACTTTGATTTCAGTAAGTGTGCCTTTAGGAAGAAGATACATCCATACCTCAAATCTTCCAGCAAGCCCCACAGAGGGCATGAAGTGAAAATCATTTTCATTTTCCTCATAACCATAGTAATTCTGGTCAAGCTCGGAAAGTGCTACCCATGTGTCAGGCACAGGGCAGGTGCCTTGCTCTTAATCCTTACAGGCCCCGAAGAAGAAAGTGTAGGCCCACTTTTCAGAGGGAGAAGCTGCATAGCCAGGCAGCCAGTAGGGCAGATTTCACACAGATGTGACCTGGGCCAGTTCTGCCAGGGTCAGGCTGGGGAGCAGGGCATCTGTGGTGTTCTCTTGGGGGATATGAGCTCTGCTTTCTGCTTTCTGGGCCTGGGGAGTGGGGCAGCTGACCAACTACTCACCCCTATGGGGTGGGGCTGGGGGGACACATGGGTGAAAATAGGAAAGGTCCTGAGGGAAGATCAGGGAGCCAGCCTGACCTAGGGGACAGGAGCAGAGGCCTGAGCCTTCAAAGTTGGTGCCTCAGCAAGGCCCTGATGGCTCCTGGAGGGCAGGGCCACACTGGGTTAGGGCTGGGTCTTGTGGGCAGGATCCAAGAGCCACTACTAAGGGTCAGGACTAGCTGGAGCCAAAAGGCAGATGAAGCCAGATACAAAGCCCCCTGGCCAGCTCCATATATGATCCAGCAGTCATCCCAAGCAGCTAGCTTGGCTTGGGCCTGCCTCACTGAGGGTATCTGCCAGGTGCTGACCAGCTGTGTGGTTCCAGAGTGGCAGCTGCTCCTTGCTGGACCTCAGTTTCCTCTCTGAAGCACAGGGAGCTGGCTGGATGCCCCTTAGTGTCTGCCCAGCTGGCACCGTGAGGCTAGGGTGAAGGCAGGGGCAGAGAGGTGCCTGACTCTGGAAGCCTCATCTACCCAGGGTCAGAGCCATGGCCCCTGAGGCTGGGCCTTTGCTGCTACCTCCTAGCCTCTTGCTCTGGTCTCCAGGGCGCAGAAGCACAGGATGTGGCTCGTGGTCTTCCCTCCTTCCCACTGATGGGAACCACAAGGGGGGAACTGGTTTTGTCCTCAGTAGCAATTGCATGATGTCACTCAGCCAGTCAGGACAATGTGTGTGCTGGCACAAGGCCTGCAACGTGCTCAGTACAAGTTCAGAATAGGAGGCAGGCTTCATCAGTCCAGGCCTCAGAATGCTCATCTGGGACATGGGGCTGCTAACTTCTGCCCTCATCTGGTCCCCTTGATTTCTCTTCTGCATGGATGGGAGGCTCTGGGGAAGCAGGACGCAACCAGGAGCTCCAGGCAGCTGGGAGGTCCTCTGCAGGCAGGCCCCAGGCTGTGTCTCTGAGCGTGGCTCCCCAGCGGGCTAGCTGGGTCTGAGGATCCAAGGCCTGCCTTTGGGCGAGCAGAGGGCTTTACCGTCATTCCTACTACGGCCTAGGTACTAAGAAACCCACTGGTGGCTGCTGGATGCCAGGCCCTCCTCAGAATTTGTGCTTCTTGTCCGTGAAGAAGAGTCTCCGGAACTTGTCAGGCTGCAAGGAGGGAGAAGATACTGGAGCCTGCGTACCTGGGCAGGGAAGGCAAGACCCAGGCCTAGGGGGCCCATTGTTGACCTGGGGTTGGAAGCCTGAGGCTGGGCTGGAATATTGATGGTTGCTGCCACAGCCTGAAATTCCGGCTCACAAATGCCTAGAATTCCACCTTCTGCCTTCCAAGTTTGGTTGAAGAGTTTTCCCTCATCCAGCTGAGGACAGGAAGGGGAAGGTGGAGTGTAGAAAGGGGTGGATGTGAACTCCACCTTATTGCCCTTGTCTCCCCACCCTGGGGCCTCGGAGTGCACAGGAGTCAGAGAGAGTGGGGTGGGGGTGTACCACCAGGGTCGGGAGAGTACATGGGACAGCAGCAGGGGAAGAACAGACATGAGATCCTTAGGCCTGTCTGCCGCTGGAGTCTGTGGCCCTGGGATAGGATCTCAGAGGCTGGTGTGCATAGGGTGTAACTATAGCCCTGCCCTGAGAAAGGAGCTAGCAGTGCTTCCTGGGAGTTGCTGTATAGGCCAAGAGGAGCTCTGTGTGTGCCCAAGATAAGCTGTGCCCATGGAGAGGGGACTTTCTAGTCTCCAGGTATAGGCAGAGTTCAGGTGGGACTGAGGGCTCAGCAGGGCTTCTCTGTCTGCCAGCCTCCCTCTGCCATCCTCAACCCTTCTTCTTCTTCCTTGTCAGAAATCCTCAGAAATACTAGCTCTATTCAGCAAGAGCCATCTCTGGGCTATGTCCTGAGCATGAGAGGCTATCTAGCATTATTCTCTGGGCAGCCAGCCCTAGACATAACCAGACGATCAGCCCATTTTACAGGTGAGGAGGTGGGAGGTCCTGACTAGGAGTGCCAAATAAGAACATATTTGCCCAGTTAAATTTGAATTTTTTTTTGAGACAGAGCCTCAAGCTTTCCCCCTGGGTAGAGTGCCGTGGCATTACAGCTCACAGCAACCTCCAACTCCTGGGCTCAAGCGAGTCTCTTGCCTCCACCTCCCAAGTAGCTGGGACCGCGGGCGCCTGCCA